>CM060247.1:51839776-51967276 GCA_030684275.1 Acipenser oxyrinchus oxyrinchus
ATACACACACACACACACACACACAGGTAGTGGACAAAAAAATGGAAACACCAATGTAAAGTCACTTAATAGGGCGTTGGGCCACTATGGTATCCCGCTCTGTGGAGTTCTCGACGGACCGTTTTTGATGAAACTGGCTGCTCGCGCCCCAGGTTGAAATTTGCAGTCAATTGATCAGCAGTTGCTCGCCTGTTTTACCTTGCACTTCGAATTAATGCACGGATATCACGATCCTGGAGCATGTGCGTCCGCCCACTGTTGCCCTTTGCTGATGATGTCTTTCCCTCGGAGTTCCATGCCGACATCACCTTAGACCCCATTGCTTGTGAAACATCAGCAAGTTGAGCTGTCTTGGTCACTGAAGCTCCTGCCAAACGCGCCCCAACAATCACCCCTCTTTCAAAGTCACTGAGGTCTCCTCTTGCAGCCATGCTAGCCATAATTATAGGCAACCAGGCCTGTCCAGCATTTTTATACATGACCCTAAGCATGCTGGGATGTTATTTGCTTAATTAACGCATGAGCCACACCTGTGTGGAAGCCCTTGCTTTCAATATACTTGGTGTCCCTCATTTACCCAGGTGTTTCCATTTTTTTGTCCACTACCTGTATATCATGAAATTACTTCCTGTTCATTTCTAGATAACGCAAAATGATTTTGAGATACCCCAGATAGAAAGCTGATGCTGGCCCAGTAACCGCCCAATTACGGCTGTCATTCTGGCCCGATGACGGCTGCCGGAACCTGCCCAGTGTCAAACTGTATTAAGGCCGAGAACCAGCCCAACTGAACTGGCCTAGAGTCTAGTCAATGTAAGCAGCTTTGAATTCAGTTTATTGTCCATATATATATATATATATATATATATATATATATATATATATATATATATATATATATATATATATATATATATATATATATAGTGGATTAGTTGAGTCTTCCTATGTACACCCTAATACAAGTTTCCCATAGTAAAAGCATGGTGAAGCCAAACTAACAAACATGGCAGACCAAGGTAATGTATAATAAATGCATAGTATAACCATGGTAAAGCTGCAAAAATACAGTGCACAAATTCTGTGGTAAACTTTTATTAGGACAGAGCTGCTATAAAATCTCTTGCCCTGGGGGCACATCCACACATGCTAGGGCTTATTTAATTGATGCAGAATAAGATAGTTGTTCTTTGGATTTCGCCATTACAAGCCATGTATCGACTGCAAAAAAACAAAAACAAATGACAGGTAATATCACAAATCTGTCTTTTAATACGCTGTGTAATATGTTATTTTCCTTATTCCTCCCATTTGTTTGCAGATATGGCAGGAAGGTGGTCCTCTTTTTCACCATGGCGCTGCAGACTGTCTTCAGTCTCATTCAGGTCTTCTCTAATAGCTGGGAGATGTTTTGTGTTCTCTACTTTGTGGTTGGACTCGGACAGATCTCAAATTATGTTGCTGCTTTCGTTTTAGGTATGTTTGAACTGTCATGGCTACTACCCTGACAGCTCCACTGACCTCCCTCTACTGAGACAACCCCTCCTCTATATGCTGTCTTAGGCTGTATCCTCCCTGGAACAAACCAAGGGCAGAGATATACATTTAAAATGTAATACACAAACTCCCCATATACATAACATATCTACAAAACAATTATATGTTCATGAAAAAATGAATATTAAAGGTTATTAGCTTTTAAAGGTTATTTTCAATTGGAAATAACCTTTAAAAGCTAATAACCTTTAATATTCTTTTTAACGTTACACAACCGTTATTTTTTCTTATCATAGTTTCCTGCAGTTGTCTACCAGAGCTGCTGTAAACAGTATCTTGTCTGCACGCTATTTACCAGGCTTCTAGTAATGTACAAGGTCATGTCAATGCCCCTCACCAAAATGACGTCTCAGTACCTTTACCTAATGCCCCACAACATGTAAATGACCTGTCTTTGTGTCCAGATTGGCTGTGTTCCAAATTACTCAATAATCTCTTCTAAACATACGCAAAGACCTATTGCCTATTTACAGTTGAGCAAAAATAGAAACGGGTAGATAACTGAGATTACAGTTCTCTTTTTTGCAAGGAGTGTTCTTGCATGAGCACATTTCAGAACACTTTTAAAACCACACATACATTACTTTTATGAATTGTCTCCAGTCCCAATACACTACCAGCAGCGGACAGAACTATTACAGACTTGAAGGGGAGTATGGTGGATATATATTTTCCCATTGTTGAAGGAAAAAAAAGATGTAGTGGATTATCTTGCATTAGGAGTGTCGTCTGTCTGTCTGTCTGTGTGTGTGTGTGTCATCAGTCTGCAAGGAGCCTATCTAAGTGTAATAAAGCATAGACTAGCATTGTGGGAAATCAGGTTAAACTGGTAAATGCATAGTATAATCGTGGAAAACCCATGGTAAAATTGCAAAAATACCATGGTTAACTTTTGTAAGGGTTGAGGTTAGGGGAGAGAGAGCTCACAATTGTATTAAAATACATGACAATCACAATAGCACAACAACATACACTCTAAAACACAATTTATAACCGTATGTACTTGTATAACACATTCAGTATGGTAAGGGGTTCAATTCTTAAATTATTTTGAAGGGGGAAGTTGTAGTTAGAAACAAAGAACAAAGTCTGGTCTCCAGAATGGCTCTTTAGTCATCGCTTTTGTGAAACATCTGTAATTGATACAGAAGTAATTGCCAACAGAGCATCTACTATGAGTGCTAAATCAAGTCACTTGAGACCGGAGCTTTTTATTGTATGTTTTACATTTAAAGATAACTGTTGGTAAAGAACCTGAATCTTGATATGAATACCTCCTGCCAATCCTTCCTCTCAAGCAGCTATTGAGTGTGTAAGGAATATATGTGCATTTGTTTTTGTTTTCTAATTTACATCAATGATTGCAAATACTAATCCTAATTCTGCTGTCACATACAGGTATGGCCTCTGCAAATGAAAGCTACATTTCAAAAGTTCAACATACATTTCCATTTTTTAGTATTGAACTCACTCCCTGTGCTGTAGCACAGTTTCACTGCAATGGCCTTGTTGCAATCAAGCTATGTGACCTGCTCAAGAAGTGGTTAGATAAATGACAGAATTGGCTGTTGGGTTTGTTGTGATCTCCAGTTTTGTACTGTACAATGATAATTTGGTATTTATTGGTGTTACCCAAGTGCAAGAAAGAAAGGAACACAAATCTGGAGAAGTTACATTTTGTTCTTAATACTTATTTTTCAGGTTCTGAGCTCCTTGGCAAATCTTCACGAATTGCCTATTCAACCCTGGGAGTCTGTGTGTTTTATGCATTGGGCTATATTATTCTTCCCTTGTTTGCGTATTTTATTCGGAGCTGGAGGATGCTGCTGTTTGTGATTTCCATTCCAGGATTGTTTTATGTACCTTTGTGGTGGTAAGTGTGGGTAATCTCACAGTGTTTATCACCCAAAAGACAATGCTTGACCATTTTACCATTTTATTTCATTTGATTTCCTATTACAGTGCACTCTGTTTATAAGGAGCAGGGATATAAGAATCAACCGCATATAGTGATCAACACCACTGCGACAAAATCATTCCTATACTATCCAATGTAAAATAATCTGCTTGTAAGAATCAAGCAATCCTCTTATAAGAATCATTTCGGCGCAAACTGACTACATGTAAAAGGTACTTGGTCAAGTGCAGTGACGTGTACAGCCAATAAAGCTGTTTTTAAATTTGATCACATCTCGCGTGATAAGCCACGTGCATGGCGTGGATTGTGCAGTGATGCAGGAAACACTGCATTGTTTGTAATCAAACGTGACTGCCCCACTGCATTGTGCAGGTATGTTTTGTGTGTTCTTTGTTAGTGAAAATTTGTTTCAATAAAGTGAATGCACGTTCATTGAATACATACTGAGTACGGCAGTGTTATTGTGTGATATGCATGTAGAGGGAGTGGGATTGCGGCACAGTGAGGAGGAGGAGGAGGAGGGGGGGATTGCAGAGCTTTGCATCTCCGATTAGTGAAAAACTGAGATTTGCATCGCAGCAGAAAATAAGTAAGCCACAGATGCTTAAATGCAGTGGTAGTCCTGACAGTAAAATACTGTACTGTAACGTCATTTTAATTCAAAGACCATTACATGTAACACCACACGGCAGTTAAACTAGGCACCCTCACGAGACAATTGCTTCTCAAGTATACTGTAGTAAAATAGGATTCTGCAGCCTTGAGTAAACATAATCATGATCATATAATGAGTTGCTTACCCACGAGGACTTGTTTTGATGTATTGTTCTCACTGATTGAGCACCATTGACATTTTTATATATTTAAACTGCTGACGCGCAGATTTGCTTTTGCTAATTGTAAAGTGACATGGCCGAGGGCAGTGTAAATGGTCAGGCTGGAGTCTTGATTTACAGTTTAAAACCAGTTTTGGTTTTGTTTTTCTTTATAGTGCAGTGGGGAAACAACCGCTAATAAAACAAACAAACAAATTAAACCTTGCTTTCAGTTGGAAAACTAATTAAACAATGCTTTGTGTGGTCCCTGTGCATACATATGGGAACTCATGACATCTAGTGGTCAACCCATTACACTGGAGGGAACAAAGCTTTCATTCTCAACCACAATAATCGTATCGGTCCGCTTTTAAGAATCAACCGCTTATAAGAATCAAATCATCTGGGACGGATCTGATTCTTATAAACGGAGTGCACTGTACTTTGATGTAGTGTTTGTGAGCAGTAATAGCTACAGTTAAATAATTTAATTTCTGGTATTATTTTATTGTCTGCATTCCACATAAACATTTTCATTAGTGAACAAAAACGTTATATTATACAGTAAGATTAAATCATGTGTAAAGTCTGCATTTAGTTGAGATAGGTCCATGTTTTTGCACAATCATGAATCTGGCCAGTGTGACATTTATCGATTTACATAAATATTATTATATTAAAGTGCTTTCCAAATTCAAATCAGTTTGCATAACATCATCATTGCTGGTAATGCATATTCCTATCGACAGGAAAAGTGGAGGGGCTACTATTCATGTCGGTATATACGTATTTCACAATTTTCATTTTTATATATATTTTGAGAACCGCCTTTACAGTTTTGATGAAACTTGATCAGAAAGTTTAATTATTTAGAGTATTATATATTTAAATAAGTGTGTGTCCGTCCTTCACAATTTCATGTTTGCACACAGTAGAAGGTTGTGGTGAGCTACTGATAGTTCTAATGATTCATCAAGCCGGATTGTGAGGAAATGTGGCGGTGGAAGGATATAAGTGTTGCACAGGATTCAGTGAACTGTCCAATGGGCTTGCTTTTTAGATCATAGGTTTTGTTTCATTATATTTAAATACAGGTTTACCAACCCTGTTTATGATGTCCTTATTACAGGTTTATACCTGAGTCACCAAGATGGCTGCTTTCCCAAAGCCGAGTTGAAGAAGCAGAAGCAATCATTCGAGCAGCTGCCAAGAAAAATGGCATTACACCACCGGAGAATATATTCAAGGGAGAAGAAATCATTGCGTTTATGGTAAGGCTTTGTGCATTGCTAACAGAGAGGTAGGGGGTGGGGGGTATTTTTAATTATCTAAAACGCAGCAGATCACACGGGTGATTATTGGCCACATGAAATCAAATAAATGAAATGATAAAATAATGGGAAGTTGGTCACTTTCATAATTTAACTTTGTGTTTTAAATGGTTAAGTGCTTAAGAGAAAATAATGTAGAGGTAGTTGTAAAGAAAACTAATTATGTCCAGAGTTGCTTTGTTCAAATTAGTAATAGTTATATTAATGTGGGAAATATATACTTAACCAAACGACATTGAAGTAGTCCGATCTGTTTCTTTTTATCAAAAGGCTGCAATGCAAGCTCGACACATTGGAACAAATGACTGCACAGTACTGAATCGTTCACTCAATTGTAATGTTCCAAAAAGTAAACTTTTTATGGAATTAACATACTATATTTCTTGCCCAAATTAATTTGCTATTAAGGTTGAATTAAGCAATAGAACCCTAAGAAGAGGGCTTTACCATCTGGCGAGGTCATTTAACATAACGAGAAGGGCCATACCAGACAGTAAAGCCGTCTTTTGAGGGTTTGATTGCTATTAGGAAATTGATACATTAAAAAAACAGACATTTAAAGTGTTTCTGTGTTTTTCTCGGGATTGTATATTTCAGTATTTAAGCTACCGTTATGTCTTAAAATGTTTTAGCGAAATAAAAATACAAATGTTTTAGTAATTTAAAATATATAGTAGTCTGTGTGTTAATGCTGTTCGTGCTGTTTGTTCAGTAACTTGTTCACAGTGTGTTCAGAAAGTTTATTCAAAGCCTCTTCTTGGCTTTGTTAGAGAACAGAGCGCAGTACCTGTTATGATATGCTGAAATAAAGTTGCTAAAAATAATCGGACTGCATCCAGTTTGATTTCTTCAACTCGTTATTCAAACCGGAGACTAGTTGCTATTGTGGTTACTGTATTGGAGCTGACAGCAAACACTATTCTCTTTGAATTATTATTATTATTATTTTTTTTTAACTTTATTTGCTATACTAAATTTAAATAGATAGATTGAGTGTATAGGACAGTAAGGCCACTGACTTAATGTACAGTACTGTGCAAAAGTTTTAGGCAGGTGTGAAAAAATGCTGTAAAGTAAGAATGCTTTCAAAAATAGACATGTTAATAGATTATATTTATCAATTAACTAAATGCAAAGTGAGTGAACAGAAGAAAAATCTAAATCAAATCCATATTTGGTGTGACAACCCTTTGCCTTCAAAACAGCATCAATTCTTCTAGGTACACTTGCACAAAGTCAGGGATTTTGTAGGCATATAGTCAGGTGTATGATTAAACAATTATACCAAACAGGTGCTAATGATCATCAATTCAATATGTAGGTTGAAACACAATCATTAACTGAAACAGAAACAGCTGTGTAGGAGGAATAAAATTGGGTGAGGAACAGCCAAACTCAGCTAACAAGGTGAGGTTGCTGAAGACAGTTTACCGTCAAAAGTCATACACCATTGCAAGACTGAGCACAGCAACAAGACACAAGGTAGTTATACTGCATCAGCAAGGTCTCTCCCAGGCAGAAATTTCAAGGCAGACAGGGGTTTCCAGATGTGCTGTCCAAGCTCTTTTGAAGAAGCACAAAGAAACGGGCAACGCTGAGGATCGTAGGACGAGTGGTCGGCCAAGGAAACTTACTGCAGCAGATGAAAGACACATTATGCTTACTTCCTTTGCAATCGGAAGATGTACAGCAGTGCCATCAGCTCAGAACTGGCAGAAACCAGTGGGACCCTGGTACACCCATCTACTGTCCGGAGAAGTCTGGTCAGAAGTGGCCTTCATGGAAGACTTGCGGCCAAAAAGCCATACCTCCGACGTGGAAACAAGGCCAAGCGACTCAACTATGCACGAAAACACAGGAACTGGGGTGCAGAAAAATGACAGCAGGTGCTCTGGACTGATGAGTCAAAATTTGAAATATTTGGCTGTAGCAGAAGGCAGTTTGTTCGCCGAAGGGCTGGAGAGCATACACGAATGAGTGTCTGCAGGCAACAGTGAAGCATTGTGGAGGTTCCTTGCAAGTTTGGGGCTGCATTTCTGCAAATGGAGTTGGGGATTTGGTCAGAATTAATGGTCTCCTCAATGCTGAGAAGTACAGGCAGATGCTTATCCATCATGCAATACCATCAGGGAGGCATCTGATTGGCCCCAAATTTATTCTGCAGCATGACAACGACCCCAAACATACAGTGAAAGTCATTAAGAACTATCTTTAGCGTAAAGAAGAACAAGGAGTCCTGGAAGTGATGGTATGGCCCCACAGAGCCCTGATCTCAACATCATCGAGTCTGTCTGGGATTACATGAAGAGAGAGAAGCAACTGAGGCTGCCTAAATCCACAGAAGAACTGTGGTTAGTTCTCCAAGATGTTTGGGCCAACCTACCTACCGAGTTCCTTCAAAAACTGTGTGCAAGTGTACCTAGAAGAATTGATGCTTGATGCTGTTTTGAAGGCAAAGGGTGGTCACACCAAATATGGATTTGATTTAGATTTTTCTTCTGTTCACTCACTTTGCATTTAGTTAATTGATAAATATAATCTATTAACATGTCTATTTTTGAAAGCATTCTTACTTTACAGCATTTTTTCACACCTGCCTAAAACTTTTGCACAGTACTGTACATTGACAGACAACATTCACAGAGCGTGTACAAGAACTGAAATTTTCTTTCATCAAGCAGAGAAATGTGAAATACACAAATCCTGTGTTTACATATTTTCCCGGCAGATTGATTTGGAACAGTGATAAAACTTAATTTGAAAGATAATATTCAAAGTCCTTTACTGGAGATTTAATCTGACCAATCAGATTAAAGGAAATCTCCAATCCATTTTCTTTCTTTTTAATTCAGAGTGACCAATTATTTTTATTTTTTTCTCCCCAATTTGGAATGTCCAATTATGTTTTTTCTCCTCACTGAAGTGAGTCCCCACACAGCACAGATGTTATGAGGCCGTGTGAGCGTCCTCCAATCTCACAAGCCTAAAGCCAGAATCGCTTTTACGCCGAGCAATCCAGAGGTGGGCGGGCTACCGATCCCGGAGAACAGAGATCAGCCCTGCTTTTTATCCACTCTGAATGTGCCCCTTGTCTGGCCAGTAGGGTTCGCTGTTGCGTGCTGAGGAGAAACAATCCCTTCTGGTTTCTCACCCCCCCACCCTCGGAGCGTCAGAGCCAATGTGACGCTCCCCCCTCAGGGTCCCCAGCAAAGTTCGGCCTCTTTGCACAGCCTGGATGCAAACTGGTGCCGTCCAAGCTGTGTAACTCATCCTGCTCTCCCTGTGGCAGCACTTTAACTGGATGAGCCACTCGGGGACCCCCACGATACATTTTCTAAAACCAGTTATTCTGATAATAAGATTCAATGCAAGTGTACAATATAAGCCCCCTAAAAACTTGTTAAGTTCAATTTTGCATGTATCGAGTTCAGGTGTTCACACTTTTGTACCTATATTCCCAAACTGTTTTGGTCATACTGTATATTACAAAAATGTGACTAAATTGTGAGAACCGTGATTGTTTTGTTTGGTAGTGGACTGACTGTAAATCTTCCTAAAGGGAAATGGTAACTTGCTTTTATCTTGATCCAATTTCAGCAGCTAACCTCTAAAGTGAAGAGCCAACATTCATACACCTACATTGATCTTATTAGAACAACTAACATAAGGAATGTGAGCATCATTAACTTCATCATCTGGTAAGTTCAAAATAGATTGTGTTCATTCTCACCAAAATATTGTGACTGTGAAATTGGTATATTAACAACTTTTATACTGGTACGTTAGGTGGTTTGATAAAAAAAATAAAATAAAAAAAAAGCCTATGTCTTAATAAAATGATCTTATGAATTAGTTAATTCAACTTATTACTTGTAGCTAAATGTATTGATGAGGGCTGGACACTTTAATTTATTAAGATAATAATAACACAAAAGAATGTAACATATTTTGTTGGTGTGCATTTAGTAAAGTCTTTAAAAAACAGACACGTATTTCATCGTGCTGTTGAATTTCTCAGTTTCCTTATTAGACCATGATGAAAATATAATATGTGCCCAAAAGCTTACCAGGATAAAGTAAGCTGCCAGGAACTGCAATTCATTGTAAAGGGAAAATTATTGTGGGTAGATTTACTCTTGGAAAATTGTACTTACAGTAGCTACAATAAAGATTTTTATTGTATAAAGAAATAAAGATTTTTATAGTGCGTTACACATACCCGGGTGCAATTAAAAATTTTTTAAAAAAATACAGCGTTACACATACCCAGGTGCAATTAAAAAAATATATATATATATATATATATATATATATATATATATATATATATATATATATATATATATATATATATATATATATATATATATATATACAGTACTGTGCAAAAGTTTTAGGCAGGTGTGAAAAAATGCTGTAAAGTAAGAATGCTTTCAAAAATAGACATGTTAATAGATTATATTTATCAATTAACTAAATGCAAAGTGAGTGAACAGAAGAAAAATCTAAATCAAATCCATTTTTGGTGTGACCACCCTTTGCCTTCAAAATAGCATCAAGCATCAATTCTTCTAGGTACACTTGCACACAGTTTTTGAAGGAACTCGGCAGGTAGGTTGGCCCAAACATCTTGGAGAACTAACCACAGTTCTTCTGTGGATATAGGCAGACTCAGTTGCTTCTCTCTCTTCATGTAATCCCAGACAGACTCGATGATGTTGAGATCAGGGCTCTGTGGGGGCCATACCATCACTTCCAGGACTCCTTGTTCTTCTTTACGCTGAAGATAGTTCTTAATGACTTTCGCTGTATGTTTGGGGTCATTGTCATGCTGCAGAATAAATTTGGGGCCAATCAGATGCCTCCCTGATGGTATTGCATGATGGATAAGTATCTGCCTGTACTTCTCAGCATTGAGGAGACCATTAATTCTGACCAAATCCCCAACTCCATTTGCAGAAATGCAGCCCCAAACTTGCAAGGAACCTCCACCATGCTTCACTGTTGCCTGCAGACACTCATTCGTATCGCTCTCCAGCCCTTCGCGAACAAACTGCCTTCTGCTACAGCCAAATATTTCAAATTTTGACTCATCAGTCCAGAGCACCTGCTGCCATTTTTCTGCACCACAGTTCCTGTGTTTTCGTGCATAGTTGAGTCAGCTTGGCCTTGGTTCCACGCCGGAGGTATGGCTTTTGGCCGCAAGTCTTCCATGAAGGCCACTTCTGACCAGACTTCTCCGACAGTAGATGGGTGTACCAGTGTCCCACTGCTTTCTGCCAGTTCTGAGCCGATGGCACTGCTGGACATCTTCCGATTGCGAAGGGAAGTAAGCATGATGTGTCTTTCATCTGCTGCAGTAAGTTTCCTTGGCCGACCACTGCGCCCACGGTCCTCAACGTTGCCCGTTTCTTTGTGCTTCTTCAAAAGAGCTTGGACAGCACATCTGGAAACCCCTGTCTGCCTTGAAATTTCTGCCTAGGAGAGACCTTGCTGATGCAGTATAACTACCTTGTGTCTTGTTGCTGTGCTCAGTCTTGCCATGGTGTATGACTTTTGACAGTAAACTGTCTTCAGCAACCTCACCTTGTTAGCTGAGTTTGGCTGTTCCTCACCCAGTTTTATTCCTCCTACACAGCTGTTTCTGTTTCAGTTAATGATTGTGTTTCAACCTACATATTGAATTGATGATCATTAGCACCTGTTTGGTATAATTGTTTAATCATACACCTGACTATATGCCTACAAAATCCCTGACTTTGTGCAAGTGTACCTAGAAGAATCGATGCTGTTTTGAAGGCAAAGGGTGGTCACACCAAATATGGATTTGATTTAGATTTTTCTTCTGTTCACTCACTTTGCATTTAGTTAATTGATAAATATAATCTATTAACATGTCTATTTTTGAAAGCATTCTTACTTTACAGCATTTTTTCACACCTGCCTAAAACTTTTGCACAGTACTGTATATGGCATTACACATACTCCGTTGTAAATTTTTTTTTCGCTGTTGACATCCTGACAACTTTGTTTCAAAGCTCTTTTCAAAATGTCCCCTCTAGTGCACGTTAGTGTAAGTATTATTTCCCACATTGTCAGACAGGGAATACAGCAATAACGCTCTTCCTGCAGTGATTTAGAGGACAGATCTCAAACCCCAGTGCACTAGAGTGGCCATTTTGAAAAGAGGTTTGAAACAAGTTGTCAGGATGTTAACAATGAAAAGAGAAATTGCAGGTACATTATTTAAACAGTTACAGCAACACATGGGGACGTACAACGCTATATTTTTTGGAAACATGTTACTTACTCTTTAACATTTAATGGTGGAAATTGACAAGTGCGTTTTTTTATTTTTTTTATAATGTAGGGAGATTAGTTTGAAGGTACTCTTTAGAAATGTATTATAATGTTACATGTATATGTATGTATTTGCAGGATGATTATTACCATCGGTTACTTTGGATTATCTTTGAATACTCCAAACATGATTGGGGATCCCTACGTCAACTGTTTCATTTCAGCTGCTACAGAGATTGCAGCCTACATTTCAGCGTGGGCCATTCTAAAGTATACTCCACGACGCATTGCTCTATCTTTCCCATTGATGCTTGGTGGAGTTGTGCTGCTGCTCATCCAACTAGTCCCTTCCAGTAAGACATTCCATTTTCCATTGTCCTTCCACTTTTTATTTGTCGCTTGAAACCCTTTAACTGATGGACTATAGAAGTGATGTAATGCATATTGTTAGATTTCTTCTTGAGGAAGGTTTTCCAAGCATATTTGAACTGCTGACCTTTTTTTTCTGCTTAGGATTTTTAATTTTTATTGGGTTTATTCTGTACTTGTAACTGTGAACCGGTTGAGAGACCTTTTGTGATTGAACGGGGATGCCTTTAGAAATATATGTTATATGTCTCGCATTCATTCTTTCCTTGATAAATATAGTTAAATAAAATAATGTAAATGTGTGTTTATTTTTCAGACCTTCAAATACTGAGCACTGTACTGGCGATGGTAGGAAAATTTGGAATCACTGCAGCCTTTTCTATAGTCTACGTCTTTGCAGCAGAGCTCTTTCCCACAGTCGTTCGGAACATGGGGGTGGGTGCGTGCTCCATGGCATCCAGGATTGGTAGTGTGCTTTCTCCATACATCGCCTTCATCGGTGAGTACCGCTAGTTAAACTGGTTCAACTGCTTGGACCACTTTCAGACACTGTGTGAGTCCCAGGCAGCAAACTTTCCAGTTGACTGCCAGCTTGACCATTCCAAGAAGGCTAGGCTGCTGTTTTGGAAGGTCCGCATGTCATTCTTTACATTTAATTTCCAGTTGTGATGAAACATGTTTAGGTACTTTTTAGAAGTTATTGAGAGTATCAGAATACTCTCACCACCTTATGTGGCATAAAATATTAGTTATCTTTACTAATGCTTTTCTTCTCATTTAGATTTATTTTGTATTATTTTCTATTTAATTTATCATATCCTATAGCCTTTTTAAAACTTTAGAAGTTTAAAAATCCCCTCTGGTCTCAATAGAGCTCCCAAAATGATCAATCAATCAATCAATCAATCAGTCTTTATTTTATATAGTGCCTTTCACAGTGGACCACCTTCACAAAGCGCTTTACAAGATGCAGTAACAACAAGAAAATCCATAATACTTTAAATACAGAGAAATGCATAATACATGATATACAGTAAAAAACAATGCATAATAGATTAAATACAGTGAAAAATCCATAATACATGATAATAGCATAATACATGAAATAGTAGCAACAACACAGCAGCTAATAGCAGATATCAGGCTTAAAGAGCATGGAAAGCAAGAGAGAACAGGTGGGTCTTGAGAGTTGATTTAAAGCGAGCGACGGTGGAAGCATCACGCACCAAAGCTGCGAGAGAGTTCCAAAGAGTCGGAGCCATGAAGCTAAATGAGCGTTCTCCAAGTGTGGTGTATTTTTGTTGGGCAATAACAAGCAGGCCAGAGTCGGAGGACCTCAGCTTGCGGGCAGGGACGTAGCGGGTCAGCAAGTTTAAGAGGTACTCGGGACCTGTGTGATGAAGGGCATTGAAGGTGAGCAGGAGAGTTTTGAAAGTAATCCTGAACTTTACAGGTAACTAGTGCAGCTGGGCAAGACGGGGGGTGATGTGATCACGTTTTTTTTACATCTGGTAAGGATCCTGGCAGCGGCATTCTGGACTAGCTGCAGTCAGTTTATGGTGCGTGCCGGGAGACCACCATATAGACAGTTGCAGTAGTCGAGAGGAGACAAATGCATGATTAAGTATTTCCGCATCCGGGAGGGAAAGGTAGGGACGGACTTTGGAGATGTTTCGAAGATGGTAGAAGGAAGATTTGACCACGGAGGAGATGTGGGCATCAAAGGAGAGGCTGCTGTCAAGAAGTACACCAAGGCTTCATACTGTGGGGGAAGGCAGCAGCAGACAGTTTCCGAGGGTCAGGGCAGCTATATTGAGATTCTTAAGTTGAGTTTTAGATCCTACTAGAAGGAGTTCAGAAGGAGTTCAGATTTGCTGCTGCTTCTTCAGCTGAAGGAGTTCAGCTGAAGAAAATTGGCAGACATCCAGGCCTCGATGTCTTGAATGCAAACCAAGAGCCGGACCATGGCAGAGGGGCTTCCAGGGTCGAGTTTTAAGTAGAACTGGGTGTCGTCAGCATAGGAGTGAAACATGAGGCTGTGTTGGCAGACGAGGTGACCCAAGGGAAGCATGTAGATACTGAAGAGAAGGGGCCCAAGAACAGATCCTTGGGGGACACCACAAGTGACCGGGTTAGCGACACCACTGCTGCATCCAGCATAGAAAACAGACTGCATGCGTCTGGGTAGGTAAGAGGACATCCAGGAGAGGCAGGTTCCAGAGATCCCAGCATACTTCTGAAGGCGGTCAAGAAGAATGTCATGATCTATGGTGTCAAAAGCGGCTGTTAGGTCAAGGCACCAGCATCAGCATTAAGCAGGAGATCATTCACAATCCGGAGCAGAACAGTTTCAGTACTATGATGCGGCCGGAAGCCAGACTGTAGAGATTCAAGCAGATTGTTATCTGTGAGATGTTTAATCAGCTGACTGGCTACAGCCCTTTCGAGAGTTTTGGAGAGAAAAGGGAGATTGGAGATGGGACAGAAATTAGATAAGTCAGCCGGGTCGAGGGAGGGTTTCTGGAGTACCGACGTTACTTGGGCAAGCTTAAGGGCAGCAGGAACCGAGCCAGAGTCCAGGGACAGGTTGAGAGTGTGCATAATGGAGGGAGCAAGATCAGAAGCACAGAGACGGACAAGTTTAGTTGGCCAGGGGTTCAGAGGGCACGTGGCAGTAGCAGTACATACCAGTATGATGTCTAAACCAGGTATATAAGAGTACAGCCATTAACACAAATCCCCCCAGCAATACATTTTTGTTTTACAAAACTACTACCGGTACACATATTATAAATCGTTTCCAAAAGGGGAGCTTGTATGAATTTGGCTGCCGTTGCAACTAGTACTGCTGCTATCTAATAAACCATTTTAAGCAACTTCACATTTTCACTCATTATGTTTCGTAAATAAAATATAATGGCACCCTTCATGTTGGCCTATGACCTAAGATGCTTAACAAGATGCTTAAAAAAATACTGTGTACATAGGTGCATTCTCTAGGTCAAGTTCGATCGTGGGTGTCATACAAAAAAATGAACACCTTCCTGCCTGTTTTTTGCAAAGCTTCTGCGTCCACAGTGTCATAGCCATGTATGTATCTCAGAAGCGATTTCAGGTAATGACTTCATAATTTGCAGGATTATATAAACACTGCATGCTAAATGGATCTACAGTTGCATAGAGACAGTACACAGCTGTATTCTTTTTACTTACTTAAGTTCCATTACCAGTTTTGTGAGGTAAAACTTTACCATTCTTGTGTCGCATTGCTTTAAACAGATTAAATATGTTAATATTAATATTGGGCCTGACACAGCAAAGAATGTGCAAGACATATACTCTTAACTTGATTAAAGGCAGCAACCAAACACTTATAAGCATACATTACAGGTGGTGTCCAGTGAACATTAACCATTTCAGTACTTTTGAAGTACTTTTAGCTTATAAATGATTCTGGGATCTCTATAGAGGCCACAGGGGTGCGTTTAACTTCAGATTGAAACAGACATGACACAAATATGAATCTAAAAAACAAGAAGAATTTCCTACCTGTAACAATCTCTGCTCTTTTGTACATACTCATGGTTTTATTCTTGGTTTCTTTCAGGGACATATAACAAGATCCTTCCTTATATCCTGATGGGATCCATTACTGTCGTTGTAAGCCTTCTGAGTCTGTTACTACCAGAAACACAGGGACAGCCTCTTCCTGAGAAAATCAGTCAAGTACCGCCACTTCACTGGTTAGTTTCATAACGTCCATTATTTGGTACTGTCACAATCAACATATTTTGTGTTTAATTGTTTGGGGAAATGATAAAGTTTGCCAAAAAACAAAAACTTTAAAGCATTTTCCTTTTTTTTGAATAGGGGATATCAATATGTTTAGTGAACAAAGGGGCTGATTGGGGTTAAATGGGCAATGAATGTAACAGATCTCACCCAACTCAAATCAATTTATGTGCAATTATGTTCCCACAACAGCTCAGGAGAAGTGAAGGTCAGTGGGCATAGTCCAATCCCACCAGCAAGCCAGTAGACTCCCTTGAATTAAACAGAAAGGCTGTTATCAGAGAATGTAATACAAGTAATAAGTGTATCAAATAACACTTTCAATGTCAGTACATAAGAAAGAGGTGCATGTTGACCTTAAATTGATTTTCTATCAGTGATCGCTCCAGTGTCACAAAATATCCCCTAACAAATGATTACAGTGATGTAACACATTTTTAGGGTTGAAAGATCCTAGGGCCGATATACTACCCAGGGTTTATTACATCCTATATATTGGTGGATCTTTAACCCACATTTTCATGGACTAAGGGTATTTCAAAATGACGTTACTGAGAACTATATATCTCCTGTATACCATCCACATAACTAGTATAAAGAGTTGTCCCACCGCATCTATGACTTGGAGCATTACTTGGTTGAGTGGTATTCCTAAATAATGCCAAAAAACATTTTGGTATGTACTATACTGTAATTATAAGTATACCCTCTTCGTGCCTGAGTCAAGCAAAATAATTTATATTGAATTATGTTTTTGATTCCCAGCTGCTGTAACAGAAGAGACCCAACTCTTGAAATTGGTTTGGAAGATATCAGTATAAGAAATGGAAAAAACTCTGGTCAGCACAACTCTTCACAGGGCTGTTAAGAAAAGTACCTTAAATCCAGTTTAATACTTCTTTTGACGCTTATATAAGTTAGTTTTGATAATATATATAGGCTTTTTTTACAATTGAGTGCACATTGTGTTAAGTGTTACCTAAATGCATATTTTATAGTAGAATAGTTTCACTATATATCTAGTTCCCTATCAAGTATGAAATGTAACCATTACTGAATAGGTGTTTACCTGTAAAGATCCCGGAACCTGACTAGAATACCAAAGCTGTGCGCAAGTGCCTGTGACATAGCGATGCTCGCCCCCGAGAGCTTAAGAGGGCTACAGACACAGGTACTAGTATCATTTTCCTTTAAGATCCTGAGGAGACAGCATACAGATAAGTACCGGTTACTTTTATCTGCATATATTTCGCTTCTAATGCGATAATTATTTTTTAAACGTTGTATTTTTAGTTTAATAATTACATTTAATTTTTGCACACTTTTGCTTTTTACTTCCCATAGTGGTCCTGTGCCTCATGTGGAGCCGACAGCTTCTGTTGCCCCTTCCAGGGATCAAGCAGCTTAAGTTTGCTGACTTGTACTCTCCTGCAGGCTGCAAATAACTCCTGCTTGAGTTAAAATAAAAGAAACAGAAGTGTTTCGTTTAGGAACTATATTCTTATTTCTGAATTGTAATTGTTGCTGTCTTGTGAGAAAATATTTCTCGTGTGTGTGTGTGTTTTCTGTCTTGCACAGAAGACGAAGACAGCAGCTCTGGATGTGTGTGTATTTTTGGTTTAAAATAAATAAATACAAAATAACACGGTTACAACTGCTGTGCTTAGCAGCTGTGTGTCAATACGCTTTAGGTAGATTGTTTCAGTCTGCCACAGTATATCTCTGCCATCTTGGTGGCTGCTTGCAACACCATTACGAAGGCTGTTTAGGCTAACAGCAGGTTTTCCTCAGTTGTTCCAACTGTGGGTTTGCCAGAAGCTATACAGTCCCTATATACTGCTTCTTGCAGTAACGCAGGGCAAGGTTACCGCACAAGTACTATACCGACCCGGTGCAAGTCACTGCACGTGTACTGTACTGAGGCCAAGGGTATTGTACCGACCCGGTGAAAGGCATCGCACGTGTACAGTACTGAGGCCACGGGTACCGTACTGACCCAGTGCAAGTCACTGCACGTATACTATACCCAAGGTACCGTAACACAGAGGCTGTTCAGTTTACTGTTCAATGGGCAAGCCCTGTCTTAACAGAGGCTATCAAAATGGATAACAATCAGGACAGCTTATGAGCAAGCCAGCTTGCCCCCTCCAGGAAAGCTCACTGCCCATTCCACCAGGGGCATATCAACTTCGTGGGCTTTGTTACAGGGTGCGTCTGTCAATGCCATTTGCAGTGCAGCGGTTTGGGCTACTCCCCATACCTTTACAAGATTCTATCGACTGAATGTCATGGATCCACAAAACTCTGGCTTTGGTACTAGAGTGTTGAGGGTGGCTTCAGGGTCCACCCTTACAACATAACAGGTGAGTTCTCATTGTTTAGCCCTAACTACTTGTTTCTGGGGTTCCGAATGGTAACGCACAAGGCTCAGTAGCAGTAGCAGTCCGGTTGTTATGCAATATTGCCTTGCAATGGCTTTGGTACACTCACCCATTCAGTAATGGTTACCTAGAATATTGTGTTCAGTTCTGGTCACCTCGTTATAAAAAGGATATTGCTGCTCTAGAAAGAGTGCAAAGAAGAGCAACCAGAATTATCCTGGGTTTAAAAGGCATGTTGTATGCAGACAGGCTAAAAGAATTGAATCTATTCAGTCTTGAACAAAGAAGACTACGCAGCGATCTGATTCAAACATTCAAAATCCTAAAAGGTATAGACAGTGTCGACCCAGGGGACTTTTTTGACCTGAAAAAAGAAACAAGGACCAGGGGTCACAAATGGAGATTAGATAAAGGGGCATTCAGAACAGAAAATAGGAGGCACTTTTTCACACAGAGAATTGTGAGGGTCTGGAACCAACTCCCCAGTAATGTTGTTGAAGCTGACATCCTGGGATCCTTCAAGAAGCTGCTTGATGAGATTCTGGGATCAATAAGCTACTAACAACCAAACGAGAAAGATGGGCTGAATGGCCTCCTCACATTTGTAAACTTTCTTATGTTCTTATGATAGGGATCGTTGTGTTATTTTCATAACCCTGGTTCCCTGAAATAGAAATGTAACCATTAACCTTCAAGGTCACTGTGTCCATGATTGCAGCATGTTTGAAGGAAAAATGATACTAGTACCTGTGTACTAGTATGGCAACGTCACAGGTGTTTGCTCGCAGCTTTGGTATTCTATTCAGGTTCCGGAATCTTTACAGGTAAACACCCATTCGGTAACCGTTACATTTCTATTTCAGGGAACCAGGGTTATGATGATAACCCAATGTTTTAAAATGTTTTTCTGTATTAAAAAAATCTTAATTTCAATCAAATTTCAAATTGACAAATACAGTACAATATTAAAAAATAACAGTACATCCATTCACATATTTTATACATACATTAAGAATATTGATATTATTTTAATACAAGCTTAAATAGTAGAAACATTTGACCACAGACTCGCTTTTTACTGCAGAAGGAGTAAAGTTTCATGTGTTAAGTGAACAATACAATATTTTATTGGAGTACAGTGGTTTGCAGAAGTATTCACGCCATACCAATAATGTCACATTTTGTTGAATTACAAATAATATATGCACAGTTTTTCAAACAACCTTTTTTTTATTTAATGCTGTAGTGGTTAAACTGAACACTGTTATATGAGGAGGAGGATAAATGTCAGCAAAACTTGGAAAGAAAATGCACAAAATGAAATTTACTGGTTGTATTCAGCCCCTTAAGTCAGTACTTGGTAGAAGCAGATTTTGCAGCAATTACTGCTGTGAGTCTTTTTGGATAGGTCTTTACTAGCTTTGCACAGTAGGATGGTGACATTTTTGCCCATTCTTCACAGGAACATTGCTCCAGTTCTGAGAAGTTTGTTGGGGATTGTTGATGGACTGCAATCTTCAAGTCTCGCCATAAATTTTCAATTGGATTCAAGTCAGGACTTTGACTGGCCAACTCAAGAACATTAATTCTCTTCTTGTTCAACCACTCCAGTGTGGCTTTGGCTTTCTGCTTCGGGTCATTGTCCTGCTGAAATGTGAATTTCCTCCCCAGTTTGAGTCTTGGCTGACTCAAACAGCTTTTCCTTAAGGATTCGCCTGTACTTTGCATCATCCATTCTCCCCTCTATCCTGATAAGCTTCCCAGTCTCTGCTGAAGAGAAGCATCCCCATAACATGATGCTGCCACCACCATGCTTGACAGCTGGGATGGTGTTGACTGGGTGATGTGCAGTGCTGGGCTTGCGCCAGGCGTAATGCTTGGAATTTAGACCGAAAAGTTCAATTTTTGTCTCGTCTGACCACAAAACCTTTTTCCACATGTCTGTAGTATCATCTACATGCTTTTTCTCAAACTCCATATGTGCTTTAAGATGAGGCTTTTTGAGTAATGGCTTCTTTCTTGCCACCCGTCCATACAGGCCAGCTTTGTGTAAGGACCAGCTTATTGTTGATGTGTGAACATTGACTCCCATCTCAGACACAGAACTTTGCAAATCTCTCAAGGTCATTGTTGGCTTCAGAGTGACATCATAAACCAGTTTCCTGCTTGCCCAGCTGCTCATTTCGGGAGGGCGACCTGATCTGGGTAGTGTCTGGGTGGTGTGATGCATCTTCCATTTCTTAATGATGGACTTCACTGTGCTGAGAGGGATAATCAGCGCCTTTGAAATGTTCTTGTACCTTTCTCCTGCTCTGTGCCTCTCTACCACTTTATCCCTGACTTGTTTCAAAAGCTCCTTGGTCTTCATGGTTGCTTTGTTGGATCACTATGTGAGTTGCAGCTTGAAAGTCTTTACCTGAGGTAAATTATCTACAAGTTAAACCACTTTGAGTACACACAGGCTGAAACCATTTCACTAATTTTGTGACCTTTCAAACAAATCATTTGCACCTGAGCTGATTTAGGGCTGCAGTAACAAAGGGGTTGAATACTTATGCAACTGAGATTAATCTGTTTGTCCCTGTAAATCTTACTTATTTTTATTCTATATGCATTTTTTAACTTTATCAATGTGGAGTAGTTTGTGTAGATTCTACATGTAAAGTGTAATTTGAAAGCGTCGTGGAGTACGCTCAGGTGCCAACAAAATGTGAAAACTTTGCAGGGGGGTGAATACTTCTGCAAACCACTGTATATGTACAAAGGAATGATTGAGCATTGGTTCTTGAAGGAAACATTATTTATTTATAATAACTTGAACAGTTTGGTGTCAGTTTTACATTATTTTCTTAAAGTGAAAACTTTCTATAATTAAGTGAAACTGGTAACTGATTACTGATTTTATATACACAGAAATTCTCTCAGACATAAGCTCTCTGTAAACATTTTAATGTATTATTTAATAATCCTTAAAACTTGATTGATGCCTGTTTTTTTGTTTGTTTGTTTTGTTATTATTTGTTATTATTATTATTATTTAGCAGACGTCTTTATCCAAGGCGACTTAGAGACAGAGACAGTTTTTTTTTTTTAGATGCTGGTTATATGGAAATAAGAAAACAAAAAACACAAACTTTCAGTTTCTTCATAATAAATAAACACTCACTCCATGTGCAGCACTCTCAATAGAACCCTGATGTGATGCAGTCAGCTTTTGAGAAAATTGCACATATACATTTCCATTAAGGTTTGTTTTAAAAACAGGCCAAATATTTTCATTCTTGGTCAGTTGTATCATGTATAGGACATATTCTATTTATTGCACAGATTATCAATACAACATTTCTTAATGTAGGTTAACTAACTTTATTACGTTTGCACAGCAGAAATCAATTTCTTTTTCTTTTATATGCAAAAAGAGTACAATACAGCATGGAATCAGCAAGGGAAACTATATACCTGCTCATATAAATATGCATAGATATATACACATTTATACAAACAAGCATGCACAGTTTAGCCATGAAAATTGAATTTTATGATAGAGCCTACTACCTAGAAGCTTGCAAAAGCTGTCTAAAGTAGAACATTTACAAAACCTGAAACTGAATCATTTTGTATTATATCAAACTCATATATATATATATATATATATATATATATATATATATATATATATATATATATATATATATATATATATATATATATATATATATATATATATTTTAAACTGAACAAAGGGGTACCAAGATAGCCTAATTAATTCAGGCTTATTTTTAATTCCATACATTATTTTTTCCATAAGCATACACTTCTGTATTTCTGATTAGTACAGATTTGTAACCTGTATAACATTTTTTCTTATAGTCCAGTGGGATTTTTATTACATTAAAGTTCTGCAAAACCGACAACTCACAACTAACCTTATCTGCTCTAAACAAACTTTATTTTTCACACAACAAAACTCAATGTACTGTAACTGTTTCTTCTTTGTCTGATATTATTGTAACCTATGTGCAATAAACTATGACCCTGCATAAGAATGTTTCAAGGGAGTTTTCCATTGCACATGTTGCATGCGCAATTGCTACAAGTTTACATACTGGAATCTTTTTTACATTTTTGGTTGTTTAATTATGCATACTAATTTAGTGAATGTATCCTGGTTTGTATTTGACATTGGTCTTCATATTGAATCCTGTATCTTTCTGGTGGTGGTGGTAATTTACAATATTTGCAAGCATGCCTACAGTGTAGGCTTGGTAACCACCTAAAAATACTTAATAAACCTTGAATATTTTTAGCAGGCACGTTTGTCTTTGACTTTAACGTCAATGAAAATCAGCACTATTAACCATACAGCTTGAATAATGCTGTGGCAGTTAAGTGAACAAGAATTCTTTAAAATTTCTAATTCCTGTGTACTTGACAGAATGAGAATTATGCGTGTGGTAATACACGTATCTGTATTGATTATGAATAGTTGAATTACTTTATTGATTTGAATATGTATCCACTAACACGAGTACTATATCTTGCCTGTTGGAAATAGATGGCCTCATTTAGAAGAAAATGCAAAGTTACACTCAACATCAATACAACTTCGCTACAGGTAGGAACAGTTCAATAGTTATAAATAGTTTATTTCACTTCAAATCCTAATGTTACGGTTTATATATATATATACAGTTGATCCTGTTTCTTACAAGGTGCAAAAGTGTGAAACAAGACAATGCTCTCATTGTTATTAAACTTTGTAAATAGAATGGCTTTAGCTGTATTTCTTTTATTAAATGTATGTATTGTTCTTCACAAAAAACAAAGCACCTGATCACACAAGCTACAGTCCTAGGACCCCTTCTATTCTCACTATACCAGCTGACTAGGTACTCTTCTTCTCTTTTGGCTTCTCATATCACCTTTATGCTGATGATACTCAGATAGTTTTCTCATTTCCTTCCTTTGACTCCCATATCTCCTCCTGCATTTCAGATTGTCTCTCAACAATCTCATCTTGGACACATTCACATCACCTCAAACTCAACCTTTCTAAATCTGATCGCCTTTACTTTCCTTCTACTTCTCTTCTCACCTCTATCTCGTTCTTCCTTGGTGCTATCAATCTTTCTCCTTCTGCTAGAAACCTAGGTGTATTTTGGACCCTTCCCTCTTCTATTCTCAACACATCTTTCCACTAACACATACTTGTTGTTTCTTTCTTAACAACATCTATCTGCCCTTTTCAATCTACTTATTCCACTCAACTCCTGGTCTTGTTCTTTCTAGATTGGATTATTGTAACTCTCTCTCCTCGCTGGTCTCCCTACTCGGCTATTCGCCTCTTCAACTTCTTCAAAATTCTGCTGCTCGTCTGGTATCCTCCCAGCCCCGCTACTCTCACGCTACCCCTCTGCTTCACACTCTCCACTGGCTACCTATCTATCTCTGCTTGCATCCAATTTAAGACCCTTGCTCTTGCCTATCGCTCTTTTCATCATACTGCCCCTTCCTCTCTCCAATCCTCGTGGTTCTGCTTCTATTCCCTCTCACCTCTCTGCTCATCCTCGACTGACTGACTTGTTATGCCTTCTCTTCACTCTCCTTCCTCCCGTGCTCGCTCCTCCCCTTCCCTCGTCCCCCTGTGGTGGAACCAGCTACCAGTAATCCTCCGGACTGTACAGTCTTTAACTGCTTTCCATCATCTTCTCAAAACCCACTTATTCAATCTTTAGTTGTAAATTCCTATTTTATATATCTTTTTGTATTTTCCTTGATTTATAATAATGTTGTATATATTGTACATATGTGTTTGTTTTGCATATTTATTGCCTGTAATTTATATACTTTCTATATTTTGCTTAATTTTCTGTAAGTCGCTTTGGATAAAAGCGCCTGCTAAATAATTAAATAATAATAATTGATAGCTCTTTTTGAGATTTAAAGAGAATGTGACAACTACCAACTACCAGCCAAAAATGCCTTTTCTTTTAAAAGATTTTTTGAGGATCCATCTCTCATATGGAAATGAGAATGCTATTGTGTAGTTGGCCATTTCCATGCATCAGGATCTTTAGCATTGATTAAGGAATGTCACACAAGACATTAACAAATAGCTGCAGTAGCTTTGTGAACAGGACCTTGCAATCTTATCCATAACAGAAATGTAGTGCTTGCTCTTGTTTGTCAGCTATCTTCAGACAAAGCTTTAAGTGCTGAATTTCATTGTTTTTGCTCAGCAGACTAGCGATGCTTTAATAATAGTGAATAGTCTATGATTTACACATCCCATTTAGATTCAATTCTTAATTTGTGCACATCGTAACTGGATAATTATTTCCAGCCAGAGAAATTCAGTTTGTTAATAAAAATTGTGCATACAAAATATCAATATAATTTGCAAGCTGATGCTGAACTATTCTGTATATTTTGTGGAACCTGGCATACGAGGAGGACTGGAAGGTGCCTTTTAGTACTGCTCGTTTTCTGGTGCTCAGAGGCTACCTTGCATGTGGCCAACTCTAAGACTGGTAAAGCATCATGACTCGCCTTTTTTTTTTTTGCACAAATTAACCTATACATATTCACTTCTGTGCATGTAGTGTTATAGTTCTGTAGTATTATAGTGCAGTATTTTCACAATTTACCAAATAAGTACATTTTAAGCTTGCTGGATTTCATTTGTATATTAAAGGCCAGTCAATACAATGCGATGAATAAAGAAAATAACCAGGTTTCTGGTGGTCTCTTTTTTAAATTTATTTAGAGATGCATTTTTATACTCTAATCGGGCCCCTATTTTTTATTTTAATTGCTGTTTTCTCTTCTTTACTGAACAAGTGAGCAAGAAGGGGCATCATATTTTTTTGGAAAAAACAAAACAACAAAAAAAAATCTACCTTCATTATTATGAAACATTGCCATCTGGTGTAGGTAAAAGGTAAGTCTTGCTACTGAATGAAATAACTGACAGAATTTAACATCCTTTTCAAGGTCTTGTTGAGACAATGAAGTTTTGCTGATCGCATTTAGTTTACATCCAAAAAAAATGCTATTTCGTTTTTAATACATTTCAGCATCATTTAAGGGGATTGTTGCCTTTCTACATTATAAAGAATTACCAAGGACACATGTAATTAAAAATTGAAGTGCCGGGGTGAGGGTGGGGGGTCCCGAATGGCTCGCCTTGTAAAACCACTGCCGCGCAGCGTGCAGGGTGAGTCATACTACCAGAGATCGCAAGTTCAAATCTTGGTTGTGCGATGCAGCCAGCCTTCGCTGAGTGTTCTGTGGGGGCGACGCATGGTCGCTCCCGGGGTTGGGGAAGTGGAATCTGACTTTTGACTGTTTCTGTTTCTCTTCACCGCTCTGCGGCGACCCCTACAGACCAGGCCCGAGTCAGCGGGCTGGGCTGGTCTTTGTCCTCCAGAGACCGGTAGCCTGTAGACAGCCGCTTTCGAGTTCCTGGGAGCTTGTAAAAAGACGATGATTGGCCCGTTGCATCGGAGGACCTGGGTAGGAAATCGCCGCGGCGAAGGAGAAATAATAATAATTGGGCATTCCAAATTGTGAGAAAATCGGGGGTAAAATAATTGATAATTCTAAATTAAAATGGAATATACGTACTATATATATAAAAAGCACTACTGAGTAAAGGACTTAAGTTTATACCGACTAAAAGATACATCGATAAAGATAAACTGGCCACTGAATTGAAGGAGTGGGAGAGACGCATGAGATTAGCGGAATATTTTTTCAATGGAAATATCTCAGATTCAGAGGGTAATTATGAGCATGGTATTAAGGTTAATAGTACAAGCACATGGACTCCTCCGGATGGAAGAGATAAATGGTTAGATATGTATATTGAAGTAGTTAAACAAGAAATAATAGTAGGGCTAAAGAAAAAATGTAAACTTAATCTAACCAATATTGAAGAACAAGCTATGGCTGAAGTGTTAAATGATGATAATATAATGATAAGACCAGCAGATAAAGGCTCAGGAATAGTGTTAATGAACACAGATGACTATATGAAATCTGTAGAATGTGAATTAAATAATACAGATACATATGAAGAAGTTAAAAGCAATAAGATCAATAAATCGGCAAAAGAGGTTAAGGAAATTGCGGAGAGACTATACAATAAAGGAATTATATCAAAAGAATTTAAAAAATACATGCAGCCACATAATGCAAGAACAGGCCTAGCAAGAGGAAATCCTAAAATGCACAAAGAAAATCACCCGATGCGAATGATAGTCAGTACAATTGATACTCCAACACACATAATAGCTGAAATAGCAGAAAAACAACTTAGGTCGCACGTTGAGAAATTACCAAGCTATGTTAAGGATACAAGACAATTTTTAAAAAGACTTGAATCAATAAAACACAACCTTCCAGAGAATACAATTTTATTTTGCATGGATGTAAAATCCTTGTACCCAAGTGTCCCTCGTAAAGAAACTTTAGAAGCTTGTCAAAAAGCACTAGATAATAGACTAGATAAATCAATACTAACAGCAGAGGTGTTGAACATGATCAACGTAGTTTTAGAAAACAGTTATTTTACATTTGTTGATAAGAATTACAAACAAAACGATGGTACAGCAATAGGATCTAAATTAGGAATGCATTTTGCCAGTACATACATGGGAAAATGGGAAGAACAATTACTTAGAAAATCGGAAAGAGAACCTTTAGAATACATTCGGTTTGTAGATGATATTTTTGGGGTTTGGACACATGGAGAAGAGTCTCTCTTCCAGTTTCATAAAATAGCAAATGAAATACACAGTAATATTAAGGTGGACCTTCGATGGACAAGGAAAGAAATAGAATTTTTAGATACCATAGTAAAACTTGAAGAAGGTTCAATTGAGACTGACCTCTTCTGTAAACCTACTGACATGCACCAGTATTTACACATGTCCTCTGCACATCCGATACACACTAAAAGGGCAATCCCAAAGGGTCTAGGAATAAGAATACAAAGAATATGCTCAAAAGAAAGTGACTATGTGAAACAAAGAAATGTATTAAAAACAAATCTTAAAAAAGAGGATACAAAGAAAGAATTATAGAGACGGAGTTAAGAAAAGTGGATAAACTAAAAAGAGATGATTTACTAGATTATAAAAATAGAGATAAAAAGGTCTAGAGTCCCATTAATAATGACTTACTCTAAACTTTTGCCCAATATTTCTAAGATAGTTTGGAAACACTTGCGGATTCTACATAATTCAGAAAAAATAAAAAAAGTATTTCTTAAGGCCCCAGTTGTAGCATTCAAAAGAGAAGCTAATTTAGGTGATATTTTAGTTCACAGTAAACATAAAAGAATAATTGACAAAATAGGTTCTACGAACATTTGCACCAGTAGATGTAAAGTGTGTAAATACATAGATAAAAGTAAAAATATAATTAAACATAAGAACACCACATATCCACTAAAAACTAATACCTACTGTAAAAATAGCAATGTTGTTTATGGAATAGCCTGTGAAAAATGTGATGAAATCAAATATGTTGGAGAGACTGGAACTACTTTATATAAACGAATTCAGAACCACCTTTCATTAATTAGAAATAAAAAAAATGAATGAACCAATAGTACAGCACTTCACCAGTCAAGGACATGACATAAATGATGTAAAGTTTGTAGTATTAGAACAGCTAAAATTAGACAATGCGACATATAGAAGAATAAAAGAAAGTAAATGGATAAATAGACTGAACACGATTATGCCAGCGGGACTCAACAGAAAAGAATGAACTAATTAACTTCAATAGATATATAACATTTAAATAAATAAACAAAGTTTGTTCAAAAGTTGTGCATGCTGATGCGCTGGGGAGGCCAAATGTAGACTGATCCTCAGAGCCAGCATTGCATGATATAATAAAAATATAAATTTATATAAAGTAATGTTAATTAGAATTAATACAGATTCAAAGATAGAAGTAAAAATGATGTCACAATATATAGAACAGCATTACATCATGTAAGAATAAATCATAGATTTGAATGTAAACAATAACAAGTAGTTGTCATGCCGTCAAAAACCTATAAATACCTCCAATATTTTGATTCAAACACAGGCTCCCTTGAGAAAGATATGTACAACATATCGAAATGTTGGGCAGCTGGCTCTTTGAGCTAAAATATATATATATATATATATAATGATATTGTTCTAAAAACTTTTTAAAAAATGTATTTAACTCTTTCTTCTTGTTTTGTTGTTTCAGATATTGCAGGAAGATTCTATGCCACCCACATCTGGAACTCCTAGTCTAGAATGTTGAGCTCTGCCATGTTTCTAAACGGGGCTCAAGAGCCAGCTGCCCAACGTTTCGATATGTTGCACATATCTTTCTCAAGGGAGCCTGTGTTTGAATCAAAAGAGTTAAATATATATATATATATATATATATATATATATATATATATATATACAGTGCCTTATAAAGTATTCGCCCCTTGAACTTTTGACCTTTTGCCACATTTCAGGCTTCAAACATAAAGATATGAAACTGTAATTTTTGTGAAGAATCAACAACAAGTGGGACACAATCATGAAGTGGAACGAAATTTATTGGATATTTCAAACTTTTTAACAAATAAAAACTGAAAATTGGGCGGCAAAATTATTCAGCCCCTTTACTTTCAGTGCAGCAAACTCTCCAGAAGTTCAGTGAGGATCTCTGAATGATCCAATGTTGACCTAAATGACTAATGATGATAAATAGAATCCACCTGTGTGTAATCAAGTCTCCGTGATAAATGCACCTGCACTGTGATAGTCTCAGAGGTCCGTTTAAAGCGCAGAGAGCATCATGAAGAACAAGGAACACACCAGGCAGGTCCGAGATACTGTTGTGGAGAAGTTTAAAGTCGGATTTGGATACAAAAAGATTTCCCAAGCTTTAAACATCCCAAGGAGCACTGTGCAAGCGATAATATTGAAATGGAAGGAGTATCAGACCACTGCAAATCTACCAAGACCTGGCCGTCCCTCTAAACTTTCAGCTCATACAAGGAGAAGACTGATCAGAGATGCAGCCAAGAGGCCCATGATCACTCTGGATGAACTGCAGAGATCTACAGCTGAGGTGGGAGACTCTGTCCATAGGACAACAATCAGTCGTATACTGCACAAATCTGGCCTTTATGGAAGAGTGGCAAGAAGAAAGCCATTTCTTAAAGATATCCATAAAAGTGTCGTTTACAGTTTGCCACAAGCCACCTGGGAGACACACCAAACATGTGGAAGAAGGTGCTCTGGTCAGATGAAACCAAAATCGAACTTTTTGGCAACAATGCAAAACGTTATGTTTGGCGTAAAAGCAACACAGCTCATCACCCTGAACACACCATCCCCACTGTCAAACATGGTGGTGGCAGCATCATGGTTTGGGCCTGCTTTTCTTCAGCAGGGACAGGGAAGATGGTTAAAATTGATGGGAAGATGGATGGAGCCAAATACAGGACCATTCTGGAAGAAAACCTGATGGAGTCTGCAAAAGACCTGAGACTGGGACGGAGATTTGTCTTCCAACAAGACAATGATCCAAAACATAAAGCAAAATCTACAATGGAATGGTTCACAAATAAACATATCCAGGTGTTATAATGGCCAAGTCAAAGTCCAGGCCTGAATCCAATCGAGAATCTGTGGAAAGAACTGAAAACTGCTGTTCACAAATGCTCTCCATCCAACCTCACTGAGCTCGAGCTGTTTTGCAAGGAGGAATGGGCAAAAATTTCAGTCTCTCGATGTGCAAAACTGATAGAGACATACCCCAAGCGACTTACAGCTGTAATCGCAGCAAAAGGTGGCGCTACAAAGTATTAACTTAAGGGGCTGAATAATTTTGCACGCCAATTTTTCAGTTTTTATTTGTTAAAAAGTTTGAAATATCCAATAAATTTCGTTCCACTTCATGATTGTGTCCCACTTGTTGTTGATTCTTCACAAAAAATTACAGTTTCATATCTTTATGTTTGAAGCCTGAAATGTGGCAAAAGGTCGCAAAGTTCAAGGGGGCCGAATACTTTCGCAAGGCACTGTATATATATATATATATATATATATATATTATACAAAGAATGCTGTTGCTCCAGCCGCCCACAGTTTGGGAACCCCTGCAGTAAAATCACATTAATTCAGTGATTTCTTATTTCTCATTAAACATCTCTGAGGTGCGCTTGTATAAATTTGAAAATCTGCCACCAAAAACAGCTATCTCATTATAGTCGTGACTTTTTGCTTTACAAGTAATAATGCCCGAATGCTCCATGATATTGGCTTCATTTGTGGTACACAGCTGTATTGTATGATTCTCTCTGTTAAGTTAAATTGTGAGAATCTTCCAGTTATTATTAAGCTGCCTCTGCCACAGTGTTAAAACCCCATACTGTATCTCAAACAACCAAACGAGCCAAATGGGCTGAATGGCCTCCTCTCGTTTGTAAACTTTCTTATGTTCTTATGTTCTTATTTCAGTTGGTGACTTATGACATTGACCTGTGGCCTCATATGGATATCGTGTGATGTTTTCTGAGTGCATTCCTTTGCGTCTTCTGGAAGGGTGGTAGAGTCTGTTATGTCACTTCATTGCCCTGTACCTCTTCCAGAAGAGCTCTTCTGCTCTACTGGGAACTGTATTTAGAGAAAGGAAATCAATTGTGCATGTCAAATTAAGCAAATTATGTTTCAAAAGCTTGACATTACAAACAAAAAGGGTTTTGTTATTTGTTAGAAAATGTTTGTTCTTGTCAAAAAAAAATGTAAATGTAATTATTTAAACTTTAAAAAATGGATTCGCTTCCTACTGTGAGGAGCAGGAGGCTGTGTGGTCCAGTGGTTAAAGACAAGGGCTTCCAACCAGGAGGTCCCCGGTTCAAATCCCACCTCAGCCACTGACTCATTGTGTGACCCTGAGCAAGTCACTTGTGCTCAGTCTTTCGGGTGAGACGTAATTGTAAGTGACTCTGCAGCTGATGCATAGTTCACACACCCTAGTCTCTGTAAGTCGCCTTGGATAACGTGTCTGCTAAATAAACAAATTAAACTATTTCTTTGAACAAGCAAACATATCTACAAATATCTAACAGGATTGAGTGTTCAAATTTTAGAATGACCAACATGTTATATGCACAGCACTTTCCTGACTAAAGGTAGGTTCTGGCTCAGTAAGGATTGCACGCCCACGTCGGATGGTAAATTTAGAATTATATGTAGAAGCATGTCTTAACAGGTGGCTTGTTGACATATTAATAAATTATCTTTTTAAATAGTTTACAATGTGCTTCAATGCTACATAGACCACATCAAATCATTTTAAAGCCATAGCATGCTGCTGACTAAGCATAATGTCAGGTTATGGACTGGTAAAATCTGTGGCTCAAAAAATAGATTTTAAAAGGGTTAAATGGGTATTACATTTCATGTTCCAGTAGTTTTATTATCGGACCTAATTAAATCAACACGACTTTATCCCTCTCTTATAAAAGAATGTGTAGTAAAAAGTATTAAAAATCAAAGATCTGAATGACAAACTCAACCATTGGTATGCATTTATTTAATGTATTAGGCTACCTCATTCTTTCCCTGTCTACTTGTTTAAGGGTGTATCTCTTTTTGGACTCCCTAGGTTTTATGGCTACTAGCCTAAAATGTTTCTGAGTTCTGGTTGTTTTGGCATGGGTGAGGTGTTTTTAATGTTTATTTGAAGGGTTGAGTAGTTGCCCCCCCCCCCACATCATCATCACCACCACCGCCGGTGAGTGCTGCTGAACCAGACCTCTGGTCCAGCAGGTGTCGCTGTTAGACACTGGTGATTGAGGAATCCTGAAATAGGGAACATGGCAGTATCTTAACAGTCAATCTTCAAAAAGCTTACATATTTCTCACTGCCTGTACTGAAAAACAGACTGTACTCTTTTTTTAAGTCATGTGACAAGTTGGTGTGATATGCCATATGATATTATACAAATATGAACATGTAAGGTTAAAGTAGATTGAATTGTCCTCTCTGTCACAAACATTGTTTATGCTTTAGTATCTCTTGCTTTCGTCCTCTAATGTCACTTGATTTGTGATATCGTGTGGCTTGCGGAAATTCCAGAAACACTATTATTTGTATTATGAAATGAGGAGGTTACGGGCAGTGATAAATATTTCTTTATAATGTGCTTGGCTACCCTACTAAAAAAATAAATACCTGTGCAGGTTTGTGGTGTGTTTCATCTATTGCCTTTAAAAAAGCATCAGAGCATTATGTAGGTCTTATAGACACTACACTAGCACACCCTCTGTAAACTGATTTGGAATTGTTCAGCGATCCCCTAAACCAGGGGTCTCTAACCCTGGTCCTGGAGAGCTACTGGGCCTTCTGGTTTTCATTTCAACCAAGCTCTCAGTTACTTAATTGCACCAATTAACGGCTTAATTAGTCAAGATTAACAGGTGTTCCAGATCTTTAGCCATTGATGACATAGACACCAGGGTTGGAGACCCCTGCCCTAAACCAACCCTAGCTCTACACTGTCTAACCAACCCCATTTGCAACACATGGCCGTTGGTAAACCCCAAACTACCAGGATGAAATAGGGTTAGTTTTATTTTGTTGGTCAGCTCTTCACAGACAGGAAGAAATCATGGGCTGTTCTTGGTTTATTTGTTTACATCCATCCAGCAGAAGCAGGCAGAATGCAGAATAGAGTGTGCTTGGTTTGTTACGCGCTTTTATGGTCAGACCCCCAGCCAATCAGGGAGGCTTAGTCATTCTGGCCCTGACCGTGCCTCCCAAACAACTGGTTGCCTGGCAACGCGTCTTCTGCGAAGCGGCTGAGCATATCCTGCATTGACACGTATGCTCTGAGAAGCCAGCGACAGGTCTTCCCCTGTCATAGTCTAATAAATTTAATGTCTGCTCAGGCATAAATAATACTAAAGCTCTTGTAACATAAAACAACTTTTTCTGGAAACTTTTCAAGCAACATGTTGTGGGGGATAGGAATTGTTCACTAAGTATCTCAAATCTAGATTGTTTAGATAACTTGCTTAAAAATGTTACCTAAAACAAGTTGCTTGATATTTTGCCAGAAAAAGCTGCCCAAAGTTGCTTGTGGTGATGAATTGTACCTTGTTTGTGACGCCCTAAATTACAGGTTAATACCTGAGTCTCCAAGGTTGTTACTGTTTCAAGGCTGGGTAGATGACGCAGAAGCAATCATTTGAACAACTGCCAAGAAAAATTGCATTGCACTATCGGCAAACCTATTTTTCTTTTTTTAGAGGTTACTTACTGCAGCCTATTTAGCTTCTAACTATGTTGTCTGGAATTAATTTTTTTAAATTAGAGAAATGAATTAAGACAAATTGGGTAGTTTAACTTACACATCTTGCAAACAAAGATGTACAGTAACAACATAAAGTAGAGCCAAGTTAGTGTAAACAGATGTTCAGATGAGATTTTACACATCAGCAAAGAAACTCACAAAGTGCTGAGGAGAAAACAAGTATGTTCTTTTGATGATGTGTACTGTACACCACACCTCAAGAATCATGTAATAATGCATCACTGGCAATTAAGTTAGAAGTGTATTGTAATTTCAGCAGGTTTCATCAGTGCTGGTAGCTGCTTTAAATCAGTGGTTGAGGAACTGCTTGTTGGTACCCTGGCAGATCAAGGCCTTTTTGCAAGCTCTTCTGATACAGGTCTAATGATGTCTTAGATGTTTCTGAGATAGAATTGTGTGTGCATGTACAAATGTTACTTTGGCCATTTTTTTATTTTTTTTTAAGAGAACCTGGATTACAACAGCATACCGTTTTAGAATTCCCTGCAACAATTCATTTTTCCTGCCATACTTTTCAAGGATAATTTAAAGGATAACGCCAGTCCACCCCTAGATATCACTTTTAGGATCTAAAGTGGGTGAATCCTGCTTGGTGCAATGTTTGAATATGTGCAATGTTCATGCCTTCCTGTCTATCAGTGTTTTCAAATGCCAATCCTAATGCCAGGGCTGAGAGTTCTGAAGGTGTCAACATAAAAGGTTGCTTAATCAGCCACATACGTTATCCATTTTTAAGGGGTATACACATGAAAGTAGTAATCTGTAAACACTTTCTTCAGCTCTCCAAATGCATTCCCAAGTATACAAATCATCCCTTTTTGCAACCTTTTTTGATGCCGTCTTTGAGATAAAAATGTGTGCTAACCTGCTCAAATGTTGCCTTCTCACTTCTCTACCGCAGTACAGGCTAGTCTTTTCCATTATGTAGGCACTGTAACAGGTCAGCCTTTACAGCTCGCTTACAGGTTTCAGATGTTTTACAATACCATTATTTGAATATTACAAGTTCTCTTATCTGTATATCCTGTTTTGTGTCTCTGTACTTCTGTGTATTCATCAGCACAAACACTGATACTCTAATCAAGCTTTAATTTCCTAATTAGTCTAGCTGATGTTGTGCTAATATAAAGAGAACTGGAAGATCTGCCAACTCCAAGTTCACTGGACCCTATTTTACACTCTGATGTAAGGATTAACCTTTATTTTGGAAAGGTCGTCAAAGCTGATATATTCACCCTTTAATATTCTCCTGTTTCATATTTCCTTTTACTTCTAAATTACAGTTATTTTCATATGGCTTCCTGTCTATCAGTGTTTTCAAATTATTCTCTGAGTAATATTTGATTTAAAATCGTCATCTAGGAAAGCACCTAAGCTGGCAGTTCTGAAGGTGTCAACATTTAAAGGGTTTGTTAATCAGATAAGCCACATACGCTTCCCATTGTAAAGTGGTATTCAAGTTAAAGTAGTTAATCTGTAATTAAACTGTTCAACCCCTCAGAATGCATTCCCCCGAAGACTCCTGAACCACTGAAGCCTCTGAATCATTTATTTCAGAAAAGGATTCACTGAGCCGAAACAAATGAAGCACTTCATGCTCTTCAGTGCCATCTCTTGGTAGACCTGCACAACTCAATACACTGAGAGTAAAGACAACCCCCTATCTCCAGAGAGAAGGCATTAAGTAAAGTGGACAATTGCACTAATGCTCAGAGAAGGCAATGTGTTATACAGTGACATTTCTTTAATTTTCTCTGTTATTTGGGCATCTATAGTTTAAACAACCGTTTCAGTGTAAATGAACATTTCAGTGCTTTTTCGAAAGACAGAACGGGCATTGTTTTTATAGAAATTTCCTGGAATATTTATTTGAGATATCAATCACACATGTGATTAACCAATAAAACCTTCTTAAATAATCAAACTAGATATATAAAAGGGTTGTCCAATCAAAAACAAGCTCTTATTACTTGAAATAAAAGACAGTATAATTTGATGAGATTTCAACACCCCCGTAGACTTAATGAAAAATCGGATTGTTTATTTTTTACTTTAACTCTGTAACAGGTATGTCCACAGTATACGGCCATTTTATAAATGATTATTCTTATTAATTTGAGCATCATTAACTTCATCATCTGGTAAGTTGAATGGAATCTGATAGTTATAGGTTATGAGATATGATAAAAATATTATAACAATAAAGGGTTTTATGCATTTTAGATTCACTATATTATTACTGTAAGTAATGTGTACAATAATAGTCCTACATCACCTGCTTCATTTCAGAAGCTACAGAGATTGCTGCCTACACTTTGGCCTTGGCCATTCTAAAGTATACTTCATGGAGCATTGCGTTATCTTTCCCATTCCAGACATTCCATTTTGAAAAGTCTTTACCTTCCACTGCAATGTCACTGCTGCATTTCTGATGTTTTATTTCCAAATTGCTCATGCTAGTGTTGTGTGAATAAGCCATGTGAAACATCATTTACATGTGGTTTCCATTTGTTTGTTGCCATTAATCACCAGTATAGTTTTTTTTTCTTTGTCTTTGTTGATGAAAGGACACGCAGGGCACACTTAAGAGATTTGATTCTAGTGCCCATCGAAGAAGCAAATATTTGTTTTGATTGAGCCAGTAATGTTTTATTGTTGTTTAAACTGTTGCTGTTTGTGTTGGAGTGTGTAGGAAGTTTTAAGATGCATTTCCTTGGGAACAAAAACAGAGCAGCTCCATGGCAACATTTAAACAATGATATTAAAATAAAATAATAAAACACACATATATATATATATATATATATATATATATATATATATATATATATATATATATATATATATATATATATATACACAGTGGTTTGCAGAAGTATTCACCCCCCTGCAAAGTTTTCACTCCGCAACGCTTTCAAATTGGACTTTACATGTAGAATCTACACAAACTACTCCACATTGATAAAGTTAAAAAATGCATATAGAATATAAATAAGTAAGATTTACAGGGACAAACAGATTAATCTCAGTTGCATCAACCCCTTTGCTACTGCAGCCCTAAATCAGCTCAGGTGCAAATGATTTGTCTGAAAGGTCACATACTTAGTGAAATGGTTTCAGCCTGTGTATACTCAAAGTGGTTTAACTTGTAGATAATTTCCCTCAGGTATATAAAGCCTTTCAAGCTGCAACTCACATAGTGATCCAACAAAGCAACCAAGACCAAGGAGCTTTCGAAACAAGTCAGGGATAAAGTGGTAGAGAGGCACAGAGCAGGAGAAGGGTACAAGAAAATTTCAAAGGTGCTGATTATCCCTCTCAGCACAGTGAAGTCCATCATTGAGAAATGGAAGATGCATAATACCACCCAGACACTACCAAGATCAGGTCGCCCTCCCAAACTGAGCAGCCGGACAAGCAAGAAACTGGTTTGTGATGTCACTCTGAAGCCAACAATGACCTTGAGAGATCTGCAAAGTTCTGTGTCTGAGATGGGAGTCAGTGTTCACACATCAACAATAAGCCGGTCCCTACACAAAGCTGGCCTGTATGGACGGGTGGCAAGAAAGAAGCCATTACTCAAAAAGCCTCATCTTAAAGCACAGATGGAGTTTGATAAAAAGCATGTAGATGATACTGCAGACATGTGGAAAAAGATTTTGTGGTCAGCCGAGACAAAAATTTAACTTTTTGGTTTAAATTCCAAGCGTTACGTCTGGCGCAAGCCCAACACTGCACATCACTAAGTCAACACCATCCCAGCTGTCAAGCATGGTGGTGGCAGCATCATGTTATGGGGATGCTTCTCTTCAGCAGAGACTGGGAAGCTTATCAGGATAGAGGGGAGAATGGATGGTGCAAAGTACAGGCAAATCCTTGAGGAAAACCTGTTTGAGTCAGCCAAGACTGAAACTGGGGAGGAAATTCACATTTCAGCAGGACAATGACCCGAAGCACAAAGCCAAAGCCACACTGGAGAGGTTGAACAAGAAGAAAATTAATGTTCTTGAGTGGCCCAGTCAAAATCCTGACTTGAATCCAATTGAAAATTTATTGGGAGACTTGAAGATTGCAGTCCATCGGCAATCCCCAACAAACTTATCAGAACTGGAGCAATGTTCCCGTGAAGAATAGGCAAACACTTCACCATCCTACTGTGCAAAGCTAGTAGAGACCAATCCAAAAATGTGCTTCTACCAAGTCCTGACTTAAGGGGCTGAATACTTATGCAACCAGTACATTCAATTTTGTAAATTTTCTTTGCAAGTTTTGCTGACATTTAACCTCCTCCTCATATAACAGCGTTCATTTTATCCACTACAGCTTTGAATAAAAAAAGTTTGTTTGTAATTCAACAAAATGTGAAAACTTTGCAAGGGGGTGAATACTTCTGCAAACCGCTGTATATGTATATGTATATATAAGAAAGAAAATACACATAATTGATGCATTAAGTTAAGATTCAACACAAGCATTACAGAATATTAGTCCACTGCCATTTAACTAACTTTGTACTGTATTTTTTTTCCCTTGTTGCATTTACATTTTCAATACATCATACTGTATTTCAGAAAGCATTTTAAATCTCTTGGCATTGTGGGCCCTACATACAAAGAATGCATGATAAAGCACTATAAAACAATATAAAATAATCTTTTGTCGTGACATGTCTTATACTATCTCTATAGAGCCACATCTTAACAGGTCTGTCTCTTAGCATCATACTAGCCTTACATAAAAAGAATGCATGATACAGCACTCTTTAAACGATAAGCAGTAGCTGTACCACGTATAAAGTTATACAAAAAGTGTATGGTTTCCTGTGATTGGGTGCTTTGTGATTTCTGTTTGTTGAAACAAGTTAATGATTTCTCAGCTGTTATTCCCTAGATAAAATAAATAATGAAATGTATGTTTATCTTTCGGATCTTGAGCACAGTACTGGCAGTGATAGAACAATTTGGAACCACATTGCAACCTTTTCTATGTATACTCAGCAGAGCTCTTTCCCACAGACATTTGGAACATGGAGGGGAGACGTTCACGGCATCTAGGATCGGCAGCATCATCTCTCCATACATCGCCTTCATCAAATTCTTTGCTGAAACCTGTTGGACCATTTCCAGCCATTGTTTGAGGCCCAGGTGGCCCGTCACTGCCTGCCCGTCTGGGGGGCTCTTTGTATTTATATCAGCTGGTAAAGAATCCAGACTATTTCAGCAAAGCTATTCAAACAATCAAAATATGTGAGTGGAGGAGGAAAACATGAATGTTGGCTTAGTTGGGTTTTTTCTTTTTTTTTTTTTGCTTGTATGAACATTCTTTCACCTGTGGCTGTTTATTGTAATTGCTCACTTAAAATAAACTTGAGGTTGACAAGCATTTCAACATTTTTATTGTTTGAATGATTTGTCTAAAGATCTAAAGCAGCGCATGCCTTTTATCATCTACAGTGGAGAAAAAATATATACTGTATGTGATAATATTGGTTACTATTGTGAGGTTACAATATAATCCACATTCTGCCTCCTAAAGAAACATCTCCTTTGCCTTTGAGTTTAGTAATATGTGTGCTTCTTTTTCACATGTTACTGCTTCAGTATGTGATAACACTAACAAGGAAAGAAGAGCTTGTAGCAGGTTAGCGATTTAAGCAGCAGTTCTCTCTTTATTGGCAGCACAACAGCAATACGCAGATTCTCATATACTCCTACTATATCCCACCCCCAAACAGGCTGTCCTTTAAATGGCCCACAGTCCTCTACATTGCTGAAACTCACCCATGTCCTCCGCCAATCAGTGGCCGTTCCAGCCCTCCTCCCCCCTGGCCCTTTTCCACGCTAGAAAGGTCAGCTCTGGTGCAAAGTTGCACCCATATACTCCTATGGGGGAGCCAGTCTCAGCAACAACAAGTCCAGCTGCTCACTCACGTATACTGACACGTGGGCAGCTCCCGCGAAATCCCTGTGCACTGTCCCAGCACATTTTTGCATTGTGCAAGCAGGAGCTCAGGGGCTTGCAGAGTTCAGGGTGCGTCCTGACAGCTCCACAACGCAACACAGACGGGCTGCAAAGGTTCCATCTGCACTCGCAATTACACTGCATTTTACACACGTGAGGATGGCCTGACGTAAAAAAACTCACCAGTGTGATAAAAACTTGTTATCACACCATGCACTGTTAATAAACCAAACTGACAGTTTCCTGTAAGTACTTAAACCTTAAGGCCTGGTCACACAGGTGACTTTTGTCAACGGCAAGAAGAGGAACACATTTGTTGCCTGCATGTTGCCTTGCAGTTTACAGTGGTCACACGAGAGACAAGCATGCGGTCGACAAGCTGGCAACACACACTCAACAGCGTAATGCAACCCAATCATAATGCACGTTTTTATCACGAGACGCAAACATGCTGCGAAGGAAGGCTGCTGCCGCTGTTTTAACAGCAATGTTAGAAGAGGAAGAGGAGGAGAGCAGAAACAAAAGAATGTTTTGGGTTCAGCCCTGGGTTGAAATATTATTGTATCACTTGTTTTTAAAACTTGCACAAAAAAACAACCTTATGACAGTTTTCTAAAATATGGTGAAGAAGTAGTCATTTTTTTTTTTTTATAAACTGTTACAAAAACGCAACCATTACAAAAACGCAATCATTTTTATCTTGTGAGCAAAAAAATAACATTTTTTGTTGTCTTTTATTTTAATATATTGTAAAAAAATAAATAAAATAATAATAATAATTGAAACACAAAGTAACAGATGGCCTCCAGGGGAACCTCTTATTTTTTTATATGTATTCTCAAACCAACAAAAAATGCAAAATAATCTATTATAGTCACTTCCAAATCATGCGTCCACATTGCCATTTTATTATCATGTGATACTACTATCAAATATAGTTGGCTGGTATTGAAAATGTTGGTCTTGTGTCACCTGAAAAACAGAACATCGTCCTAAAGTGGGAGACACGTCGCCAGGGTGTTACCGGGGTGTTGACCAGGCAACAGCTGTCGTCGCCTTGTTGCCGTTGACAAAAGTCACCTGTGTGAAGAGCCACTTGGAGGCAAGTTGATCATACTACCTTCCCTGCAGCGTAGTACTAAAACTTCCTGCTCATAGCTTTCCGCTCTTAACTTCTCTTAAACTTACCAGTACTAACTTCCCCAAAGTCGATCAACTTTTAAAATAGCAGGCAGTTGCAGGTAAGTTCAGCAAAGTTTAAAATATGCACTGTTTTTTTTCTTTCTTCAGTACAACAAAAATTTTTATTTTTTCTACCTCTGCGTTGGCAGTGTTATATTTTTATGATATTTAAAAAAAAAATGATGAGTTTGGTTAGATCTTTGTAGGAGTCTGGCTTATTTATTTTCTAACACCCCCTAATTTTATAAAGTTGGGCCAATTTCTTCGATCAACTACCAGGGAGAAAGTACCATCCCGAATTAAATATGACATGCCCCTACTCTGTGAGATTCCGAAGTTACCATGAAGTTCTGCATGTTGAGTTGATCGACTTGTCAGGAAATGTCAGTTAGGGGGAAGTTTGCAAACTTACTTACTAAAAACGTACTTCCCCCTTGCCCCCTTGGTACAGGTATGAATGGTCTTCTTGTTGACTTGAATCACTTTGAATATTATCATGTTCTGTTCCAGTGATCATATCCTGGTGACTTTTAAAAACTCAGAAGTTAAAAACACAAGCATGGCTGAAACAGAAAATTCTCCCTTGACACGGATTTCACCATTCGATTATTCCCTCCATTAATTCACTGTTTTCAATATATCATGGTTTTTATTATGTAAATGAGAAATAAAGAAGTAGCACTGTACAGGAAAGAATCTAAACAAGAAGTAGTATGCACTAGTTTTGATAACTGATATTTCTGAAGCCATACCAAGTTGCTCATCAAGATCAAAACATTCTGCCAATTTACCAGATTTCCTGACAGCTGCCCCACAACAGAAGCCATGCCTCCACTGAAGTCCTGTTGAATTTTTATTTATAGAAATTAGAATTTTTCACTTTACACACTTTATAATGAGTGAAATGCTTTTGAAAACGACATAAATTGCACAGGAATAAAACCAACTTAATGTTGATAGTAAAGGTGCTTATGTGAAAGGAGCCATAAAATAACTTGTAGGTACTCGACCAGTGGAGAGATTTTTTATGTATATAATTAAAATTAAGACTACTATTATTATGACATTTAAAAATAGTGTTTTGCACTGTAAAGATTTATGTGTGGGTGGGTACGAGGTAAGTCTCACATATAAATTAGATATGGTATGTATTTAAACCTGATGGTTCAGTTTGCAATGTGTACAGTCATGTTGTGTCAGGATCTTAAAAACCGCACTGGTTTTTAGCAACATGACTGAATGTACAATGTACTATCGCTCTGCATGTTGATTATCTAGTACAACAAATGTATACTGTCTTGGAGTGGGTGGAAAAAAAGTTATCTCTAGTTTAAATACCATAGCAGTATCATGTGACTGCACTGATGCCATTTTTGTAGTTGTCATGTTGGTGTCTGTAATAATAAACAGTGTCATACTGAAGGCAGGATTGTGGACCACAATCCTCCATACTAAACGTTGCCTCTGTGCATCCAACACACAGTTTGGGAAACTATATTCAAGCCAGTGGTAGATTACACCATTCTGTTAACACTTTAAAACAATGGCTGCAAATTCATAATTATTTGTTGCTGAATACCACCGGAATAACACCTGAATGATTTATTACTTCCTCTGAGTTCTGAAGTAATTCATTATGAATGTAGCGCCTTTAACGCATCATGATTTAAAAACATGTAATGTAAGATGCAGTAGTACCTACAGCAAAAATAAGGTCGGAAATCATGCAAATGTTGCAGAGGCTTCTGTAACAAATGTGTATTCTAGTCATATATTCCCTACTTTTTGTATATATATATATATATATATATATATATATATATATATATATATATATATATATATATATTTAACTAGTATTGGGTCTGCTTTAATAAATCCATTATTGCACGGCACTTTAAATATGTTGATAATGCATTGTTTAATTAATTATACAATAGTTGAATGCTGTTGTCTATACTATTATTTGTTTATTTAGCAGACGCCTTTATCCAAGGCGACTTACAGAGACTAGGGTGTGTGAACTATGCATCAGCTGCAGAGTCATTTACGTCTCACCCGAAAGACTGAGCACAAGGACGTCAAGTGACTTGCGCAGGGTCACACAATGAGGCAGTGGCTGAGGTGGGATTTGAACCGGGGACCTCCTGGTTACAAGCCCGTTTCTTTAACCACTGGACCACACAGCCTCCTATCATTTAGAATAGATTGATGCTGTTTTAACTATCGGTAGCTTACCTTTCATCTGATGCGGTTATATTATGTCATTGCTTCTAATTGACGCACCTGTTACCTTATTAGACACTGCACGTTGTTAATTCTTTCTACTTAAACTATCTGGTTGATATCTTAAATCATGTAATTGGCACCTAATTTACTTGTCTTTTCGTTATATATGTGCTTTGTTGGAGAGACTCGAGAGAGATTTGTGGAGTTGCAACCTGGTGAGAGAGTGGGACGGCGGCACGTATTGGAGTCTATGTTAAGAAAGTGCGACTATTGATTCTGTTTGCTTTCTGGTCGTATAGAAACGGGATTAGAAGTTTTCCTTAATACCTTTGTGTTTCTATATTGCTGTTTAGCTTAACCTGTCTGTGTAATTGCTGGTTGGTTTGAAGTCCGCTGCGCTGTCCTTGCGATTCCTCCTCTCGGTCCGGTCTATTGAATTGTTACTTGCTGTTTTATTGAAATTGTGTTTAACTTTCTTGCCTACTTAGTTATTTCTTTTATCTTTAATTTTAAACATTGTAAACTGTCAAATATAATCTCTTTTTTTATGTAGGTGTCGTTTTAAATCTACTTTATTTGTCTACAGCTCTTCTTGAAGGCTGTACCTCCTGGTGGCCTGGGGTGGTACTACACCCATGCAAAATCACAGTACACTATTTTTATAATAGTGTTTAATTATTTAGTTGAGTTCTATTTGATTTTGTATTGAATTCGATTTTGGTTTTGTTCACTATTCTGCATGTTATTTTGGTTTCTTTTGCACTTTCCTGTGGGTTGGACAGAGCTGCGTCTCCAGCCAGCCACCCACCCCTCCTGGTACAGCTGTGACTGAAATAAAACCAAAGTTTACCTATATTTCTGTTAAACCTGTGTTTCATTGAAAGGTTATATCTGAGTTACAAAAGAGTCTAAATATTTATAGTACATAGAAATTTTGCCTGGGTTAAACCTGGTAGAGGTTATTAGTTTCTATTGGCAAGGTGTTACTCTACAATGAGGGAAATACCAATCGGCTTCAGTGGAAAGCACAACACTAAGTTTACCTACCATCAGCAATCTTTTCAGAAGTACCCGGGATAATTCTGGTCACTCTTCTTTGCACTCTTTCTAGAGCAGCAATATCCTTTTTGTAGCGATGTGACCAGAACTGAACACAATATCCTAGATGAGGTCTTACTAATGCATTGTACAGTTTTAACATTACTTCCCTTGATTTAAATTCAACACTTTTCACAATATATCTGAGCATCTTGTTGTCCTTTTTATAGCTTCTCCACATTGTCTAGATGAAGACATTTCTGAGTCAACATAAACTCTGAGGTCTTTTTCATAGATTTCTTCTTCAATTTCAGTATCTCCCAAATAGTATTTATAATGCACATTTTTATTGCCTGTGTGCAGTACCTTACACTTTTCTCTGTTAAATGTCATTTGCCATGTGTCTGCCCAGCTCTGAATGCTGTCTAGATCATTTTGAATGACCTTTGCTGCTGCAACAGTGTTTGCCACTCCTCCTATTTTTGTGTCGTATGCAAATTTAACAAGTTTGCTTACTATACCAGAATCTAAGTCATTAATGTAGATTAGGAATAGCAGAGGACATAATACTAATCCCTGCGGTACTCCGTTGGTTACCTCGCTCCATTCTGAGGTTTCTCCTCTAATCAGTACGTTTTGTTTTCTACATGTTAACCACTCCCTAATCCATGTGCATGCATTTCCTTGAATCCCTACTGCGTTCAGTTTGAGAATTAATCTGTTATGCGGGACTTGTGTCAAAAGCTTTCTAGAAATCTAAATAAACCATGCCTTTGCAGGTATCCATTGTCAATGTTGCATCCTCAAAAAAGTCAAGCAGGTTAGTTAGACACGATCTTCTTTTCCTAAAACCATGCTGACTGTCTCCCAGGATACTGTTACCATATAGGTAATTTTCCATTTTGGATCTTATTACAGTTTCCATAAGTTTACATATAAAAGAAGTCAGGCTTATTGGTCTGTAGTTACCTGGTTCAGTTTTATCTCCCTTTTTGTGGATCGGTATTACGTTTGCAATTCTCCAGTCTGTCGGTACAACCCCTTTGTCAAGGGACTGTTGCATGATCTTGGTTAGCGGTTTGTAAATAACTTCTTTCATTTCTTTGAGTACTATTGGGAGGATCTCATCCGGCCCAGGGGATTTGTTTATTTTAGAGCTCCTAGTCCATTTAACATTTCTGCCTCTGTTATGCTAAAGTTATTTAAAACTGGATAGGAACAGGTCAACATGTGGGGCATGTTGCCCGTATCCTCCTTTGTAAAAACTTGTGAAAAGTAATCATTTAATATATTTGCTATTTTTTTCTCTTCTATGATTTTGCCATTTATATCGCTTAGACATTTTACCTCCTCTTTGAATGTTCTGTTGCTGTTATAATATTGGAAAAACTTTTTGGAATTGGTTTTAGCCCCCTTAGCAATGCTCATTTCTATCTCTCTTTTGGCCTTTCTAACTTCCTTTTTGACTTGTGTTTGCAGTTCGCAGTTTGCAGCAACTACTCTTTCTGTGTACTTTGTTCTTGGTCCCTTTTAAACACTCTGTAAAGTGCCTTTTTTCGCTGAATATTTTTTTAATTGATCTATTAAACCATTTTGGCAATTTTGTTTTAGATTTAGATTTTCTACTTTTGGGATATCATTGTTTTGCGCCTCTAGGACTACATTTTTTTTAAAAAAAACAGCCATTCTTTTTCCGTGGATGTTTTCTCTACTTCTGTTAGCCTCTGTTTCATTCCTTCATAGTTTGCCTTCCTAAATCTTAGCTTAAGTCATTACTTTTGGGGTTTTAAAAAGCACGTCATGGGAGACCATGTTGTGTTGGCCAATCGTTCTCTGACCTCTGTTTTATTTTTTCTGTCTTCATTATTTGAAAAGACTAAATCAAGGCATGCCTCCCCTCTAGTTGGTACCTTGACAAATTACGTTAGGAAACAGACATTTGTCATTTCCACCATTTCAATTTCGCCTGTCGTGCTCCCCCACTTTATATGGGGGAAGTTGAAATCCCCCATTAATATGGCTTCTCTGTTGCTGCATGCATTTCTAATGTCATTGTATAACAGATTATTTTGCATTGTACCTGAATTTGGCGGTTTATAGCATGCCCCTATTATTATGCCCTTTGAATTTGTGTCCATTATTCTGACCCATATTGATTCTGCGTTGTTTTTTTCTTCCAGATTTAACACCTTGGCTTCAAGACTATTTCTTATGTATAGCGCTACCCCTACCCATCTCTTTTGTCTTGCCTGTCTTTCCTATACAGTGTATGCCCACTAATATTATACTCGTCTCCATCACTCTCGGATAACCAAGTTTCTGTAACACCTATCACATTGTAGTTACCTGTTAGTGCAGTAGCTTGAAGTTTTAACATTTTGTTTCTGAGACTACTAGCATTTAGATAAATACATTTAATGGCTGTTTCACCCGAGTTATTGCCCTTGTTTTGATGTTGTCTCCCTTCTGTTTTTTTGTTGATTTCTCCCCCCTTCCTTTCTAGTTTAAATGCTTCTGAACCTCCTCAAGGATCCTTTCTCCGAGTAGATTTGTTCCCTTTTTATTTAAGTGCAGTCCGTCCCACCTATATAGATAGTCCTTGTTGTAGAATGTGGTCCAATGTTCAAGGAAGGTGAAGCCTTCCTGTGTGCACCACGATTTCAACCATGCGTTTAGGTTAATTATTTCCAGCTGTCTGTATGCTCCTTTGCAAGGTACCATCAGTATCCCAGAAAATTCCACAGTTTTGGTCGTCTCTTAATTTTCTTCCTAGCTCTCTGAATTTGTTTTGCAGGGATTTTGGCCTGTCTCTTCCAATGTTGTTTGTACGGATGTGGACAACTACTACCGGGTCGTCTACTGTTTGTTCCAGGAGCCTGTCCATGTTCTCAGTGATGTGTGTGACAAAGGCTCTTGGAAGGCAGCACACTGTTGTAGTAAGGGGGCCCAGATTGCGAACTGAACTTACTGTGTTTCTCAATATGGAGTCCCCCAGCAATCATGACCTCCCTTCTTTTTGCTGTCTGGCCACCACTGTTAATAGGGTCCTGGATGTTGTTCCTTTCATTCTCTTGATGTTGGTTTTGATCATCTAAATTTTGAAGTGGCTCAAATTTATTGGATGTCTTGATGTCTGGTGGTTGTGTTTGACAAAGTCACACCGCCCTATAATTTAGATTTAATCTGGGTCCTAGTCCGTGATCAAATTGTGTTTGTGAAATTTTCAAGCTTAATTTGAATGCATTTCCATCTGCACTATAAAGTCTGCATACCTCAGTCTGATATTGTTACTATAACTGTGACTGTTGCCTGTTCTATCTGCACAGCAATCGCCTGCAACCAATACACAATGATTCCCTATATGTATCATCCTTCAATATGCCTCTAATAGCAAGACCAGACCTTGGTTTGCCATTTGGCATTTAAGTTACCAGTTTATTGATGAGGTGTGCTATTATGTCTGCATGTCTGAAAAGCCAGACACATCCTGAGAAAACTCTGTCAGTATCTGATCTGAACTTGAGAAGAAGCAACAAGAAAAAAGAGTTGTGTTTGCCCTTCGGCAGCATTTGACAAATATATGAGCAACAGCTGTTGGTACGATAGATAACAAATCTAGACAAGGTCAGACTGCACTATTACTGACTTCCTCCAGGAGTTAATGATATTGCATACTGTGTTTTCTGTAGCAGGAATTTGTAATGCAATCAATAGCCAAATACAGAAAGCTTAGACCAACTGAAAAGTTTCTAAAAAAAAAAGGACTAGCTGCTATTAAGGATTCATAGATCTAAACTAAATGGCATTAGCAGTCCTTTTTTCTGTCTTTTTTTAAAACATTTTTTTAGTGTGATTTTACTTACATTATTATCATTATTATTATTATTTGTTTGCTATACTTCATTAAAAAAAGTTCCAGATCACAAACACAAGCTAATAAAAATGTCCCCTAAATCTGAACAAGTGTTTTTAGGGGAAATTTAATTTACAAAATAACCTCTTTAGGACCAGCAAAGTCCATAAGATAGGACAGGACAAATCAATGGGAAAAATCAAGGAAAGACAGGGCATGAACTAATATAATGCCAGTAGTTACTTTTGTCATGCTTGTGAATGCTACTTGCTCTTGTCCACATTTGTGAAGAACAAATGAGTGCAGACTGCCAATATCCAGTGACCACGCTTAAACTACTGATGATATTAACATGTGTAAATCAAAGTAACCAAGAGCCACTTTTGGTATGGAGTTTATAGAATTAAAATGTATAGTCAATGTTCATACTTTAGTATTATTTTACAGTAAAAACTAAACAACTGTAAAGTAAGGGGTCATGGTATCTGACCCCATTAAGATCATATCATTAATGTGTTCACCACGCCACTTTTATCTTGATTTGCTAACGGCTGTGAGTCAGACTATTGACCTGTCTGTTGTCATGGTGGAAATGTTAAAGCTGGGTGTGGACCTGCCTGGAAGGCATTGTAACTCCCTCCACATACCTCCTTGCTAGTATTGAAAATATTGTATTAAGCATCTTAATATTCCCACCACAAAGCAGGCAGGAGCCTGCTCTGCCTAACAGACATATACACAACACTGGTGTCATCCACATGGAATACTGCACGACTCAGCAATCACCTGCTTTTATACATTATAACTGGAAGTGAGCAATATTGTTTCTGAATGAGTTTAATCAGACATATGCATACACCGTCACTGATGAAGAAGGTGTTTCTGACAGTACACCTAGTTAATTTGTCAATGTAAAGTTTAGTGAGATAGTAATGATGGTTGATATTAGCATTAAGGGAACTAAGTAGTTTTGCGGATCAGTGCTAAGTGAAGATTGTATTGTAAGTAAACTGACTATAATATAATAATATAATATAATACACCTACACTCATAAATTAAATGGACACTGCACATATCAGCACATAATACTATATATTCGGCTGTTTACAAAGAAAATGAGGCCACCCAAGAACAACGTGGAACTTCACCCTTCGCTTCCAGAGCAGTCACTCATTGTGGCACCCTGACAATTATTGTAGCTGTGCATTCTGGAGGTGTATTGTTCCACTCTCCTTCAGCAGTCTCAAGTTAAGCTGCTTTTTAAAACTTAGGAAATAACCTTCTGAGGTCCATGTACTGTATATCAGTATCATATGTGTTGAACTGGAGTACTGTCCAAAGCTGAGGTCTTTTTGTAGTGCGGTTTGAGGTGACAACTGCTATTTGAAGTAGTCCATCTTTTCAATATTGCGATGTATTGGGATGCTGCAATGGAGCAGTTACAGTGCCCCAAAGGACTCCCCAAACCATCAGCACAAAATGTTTTAATCCAGACCCAAATGTGTCAACTAGCTGAGCCTTTAGAAATGAAACACAATAAAAATGGAAGGTTTCTTACACTTTAATATCAGGTGATGACCAATCAGGATTAAGTTAAGAACTTGTGAACATAAGAAAAGGCTTAAGTTACACCAACAGCATGTTAGAAAATGAGAGGTTTCGCATATTCATTACAGAAAAATGATATCTCCCCCTAGGGAGAACATGTAAAACCTGATAAACCCCTTAGCAACAACATGAAACAACATTCCTTACCTAGTCATACTTGTGTAGCATGATTACAGTATGTAAACTACCTCATTTACTCAACTCCTGGTTTGTCAGATAATATCACAAAGAGAAATGCAAATAATTTTGGTCAGGACAACTTTTCAAAACCACAGTACTGTTAGGAAAAGTGCCCCTGAACCAGTGTAATGCAAACTGTATTCTGTTTGATTACACATAAATACAATACATCTTTCATACTGTGAATTTATATAGAATACATTTTGATACATGTATTAGGATATACAGTTGTTGGACAAAAATAACGATACTGTTAATATAGTGTGGGGCCTTTTTTTGCAATTGGAAACAGTTTAACAGTACCTTTATTGCTATAGTTGCTTAGCTTTTATACTGCACTGTGTAATATTTCATCAGATTCTGCCTTATTGTAGTCATTTGCAACCCATAATGACAACTTTTAACAGGCTCCTGCAATTCATTCCAGTTGGCTTCTGATTGGCCTTTGTTGCAAAGCCCTTGCAAAACTGCTACTAAAAGTAGTGTCTGTAGGAAATGCACTTTTAGAATTAATGGTTGGAATCATGGGACTTGACATTTCTGATGTACAGGGAAGATTATGTCGGAGAAAAGTGGTGTTTTTCCTACAGGTCAAACCTATTAATTTCATGTGGATAAATGCCCGCAAGCTGAGGTCCTCCGACTCTGGCCTGCTTGTTATCCCCAAGTAAAAATACACCACACTTGGAGAATGCATGTTTAGCTTCATGGCTCCGACCCTCTGGAACTCTCTCCCAGGTTTGGTGCGTGATGCACCCACCATGCTAGCTTTAAATTAACTCTCAAGACCTACTTGTTCTCTCTTGTTTTCCATGCTCTTTAAGCCTGATATCTGCATCCACAATGTTCTAGAATTTTCACATCCTAGCCTTGTATTTAATGTATTATGTATTATGCATTCTGTTTTTTTACTGTACTTAATGTATTATGCATTGTTTTTTACTGTATCTTGTCAATACCTTTTAGAATTTTAAATGCTTGAATCAGATTGCCGCATAGTCTTCTTTGTTCAAGACTGAATAGATTCAATTCTTTTATGCTGTCTGCATACGACATGCCTTTTAAACCGGGGATAATTCTGGTCGCGCTTCTTTGCACTCTTTCTAGAGCAGCAATATCCTTTTTGTAACGAGGTGCCCAGAACTGTCCATTTCTCTGGGTCAATCACAAAAACATGTCAGGGTGACACACTGTATTAAGGTTTATTTTTATTTTTATATGTTTATTATAATATATACAAGCATAGGTGACTTGATATGGACATCTCATTTATAAGTTCACCCTGGCATCCTATTTCTGAATAGTAAAACTGGGTTACAATGGAACACAAGGGGATAATTTATAGTAGGGGGCTGCTAGCATCATTCTTAAGAATCTATGTAGAATGGTGCATTGTTGAGAATTTTACTGGGTGAATAGCCATTGCAATTAGGACATGACGAGCAGTAGCCATAAAAATCAATGCTTACAATAATGGAAGTTGAGAGATTTGAACATAAAGCCTAATTATTTTAAATAAAATACAACTTTTAATAACCCTGCTCTGTTCTCTTGCACAAAGTAAAAGCTTTGATAATGTTTAATGGAAAAATGCTGTTGTGTACAAAAATATTATGTACTCATTTCCACACAGACCTGTCTGTGTGTTTGGATATCAACCAAAGTTCCTGTATCATTAGCAGATCGTCAGGGTGTGGGATTGTTCTAACATGAAGATTCCATGCCAGTCCACAGCAGAGTACAACAAAGAACATAAAAAATACTGCATGACAGAGCAAGTAACTGTCTCTTGAGAGCATTTTTGGACACAGGGGGACATGTATCACAATTATTTTTAAACTCCTTGGTACAGTACAACCTGTTTTTTTTTTTGTTTTTTTTTTATGAAATCCTATTATGATTCCCTAGCATAAATCTTACAGTATGTACTGTGGTGTTATTTAGTATGTACAGTATTACAGTATAAACATTTACATAAAGTTACAATAGTTAAAGAAGATTCCAATTGAGGTTAATTCTGTTCAAATAGTAATGAATGGCATGTTAAATGGTGTCCCCAATATACAAAGTTGTTGATTATTATTATTATTATTATGTTTTTTTTTTTTTAACATGCTTTCACATAGTTTAATATGCTGTAACACACTTTCCCATGGTACATTTTCGGTAAAGCTTGAGAAAGGACTATATATATATATATATATATATATATATATATATATATATATATATATATATATATATATATATATATATATATATATACACTACCGTTCAAAAGTTTGGGGTCACTTAGAAATTTCCTTGTTTTCGAAAGAAAAGCAAATTTTTGTCCATTAAAATAACATCAAATTGATCAGAAATACAGTGTAGACATTGTTAATGTTGTAAATGACTATTGTAGCTGGAAACGGCTGATTTGTAATGGAATATCTACATAGGCGTACAGAGGCCCATTATCAGCAACCATCAGTCCTGTGTTCCAATGGCACGTTGTGTTTGCTAATCCAAGTTTATCATTTTAAAAGGCTAATTGATCATTAGAAAACCCTTTTGCAATTATGTTAGCACAGCTGAAAACTGTTGTGCTGATTAAAGAAGCAATAAAACTGGCCTTCTTTAGACTAGTTGAGTATCTGGAGCATCAGCAATTGTGGGTTCGATTACAGGCTCAAAATGGCCAGAAACAAAGAACTTTCTTCTGAAACTCATCAGTCTATTCTTGTTCTGAGAAATGAAGGCTATTCCATGCGAGAAATTGCCAAGAAACTGAAGATCTCGTACAACGCTGTGTACTACTCCCTTCACAGAACAGCGCAAACTGGCTCTAACCAGAATAGAAAGAGGAGTGGGAGGCCCGGTGCACAACTGAGCAAGAGGACAAATACATTAGAGTGTCTAGTTTGAGAAACAGACGCCTCACAGGTCCTCAACTGGCAGCTTCATTAAATAGTACCCGCAAAACACCAGTCTCAACGTCAACAGTGAAGAGGCGACTCGGGATGCTGGCCTTCTAGGCAGAGTTGCAAAGAAAAAGCCATATCTCAGACTGGCCAATAAAAAGAAAAGATTAAGATGGGCAAAAGAACACAGACACTGGACAGAGGAAGATTGGAAAAAAGTGTTATGGACAGACGAATCTAAGTTTGAGGTGTTCGGATCACAAAGAAGAACATTTGTGAGACGCAGACCAAATGAAAAGATGCTGGAGGAGTGCTTGACGCCATCTGTCAAGCATATTGGAGGCAATGTGATGGTCTGGGGGTGCTTTGGTGGTGGTAAAGTGGGAGATTTGTACAGGGTAAAAGGGATCTTGAAGAAGGAAGGCTGTCACTCCATTTTGCAACGCCATGCCATACCCTGTGGACGGCGCTTGATTGGAGCCAATTTCCTCCTACAACAGGACAATGACCCAAAGCACAGCTCCAAACTATGCAAGAACTATTTAGGGAAGAAGCAGTCAGCTGGTATTCTGTCTATAATGGAGTGGCCAGCACAGTCACGGATCTCAACCCTATTGAGCTGTTGTGGGAGCAGCTTGACCGTATGGTGCGTAAGAAGTGCCCATCAAGCCAATCCAACTTGTGGGAGGTGCTTCAGGAAGCATGGGGTGAAATCTTTTCAGATTACCTCAACAAATTGACAACTAGATGCCAAAGGTCTGCAAGGCTGTAATTGCTGCAAATGGAGGATTCTTTGACGAAAGCAAAGTTTGAAGGACACAATTATTATTTCAATTAAAATCATTATTTCTAACCTTGTCAATGACTATATTTCTTATTCATTTTGCTATATTTCCTATTCAAACTCATTTCATGTATGTTTTCATGGAAAACAAGGAAATTTCTAAGTGACCCCAAACTTTTGAACGGTAGTGTGTGTATATGTATATATATATATATATATATATATATATATATATATATATATATATATATATATATATATATATATATATATATATATATATAGATATATATATATATAGATATATATATAGATATATATATATATATATATATATATATATAGATATATATATATATATAGATAGATATATAGATATATATATATATATAGATAGATATATATATATATATATATATATATATATATATATATATATATATATATATATATATATATATATATATATATATATATATATATAGTGTGTGTGTGTACAAATATAGTAAACCATATGTACTGGAATACCTTAACTGAATTGCAAACAGGGCTGAAGAAATGTAATTTGAACAAGCCAGCACAAATCACATCTGGCCAGATTTAAAATGAAGTGGATTCCTTCATCTGTTGCGCTCTGCCTGCTGAACTCGCGATGTTTGCTGCCTTTCTGCCTGTAGGTGGAGTCATTCAATACATCTGTGTCAGCCTGTATTTCTCAGTAGATGAACCTGCAGAAGTGCAGTTCCAAAGTCGTTGGTATGGGGGCTACTGTACAGTGAAAAGGTTACATGAATCGACACTGAAAACAAGAGAACAGTGGCGAGCGGTTTAGCAGCTGTAAATTCGTGCCTTTCAGACTTTTGTCATTAAAGTTCACCGACAGGCATTTCAGTAAAGGAATGCTATAAAGCCTGACCAATACGATTGTCTCTTGCAAATGAAGAAGACGAATTTCAAAGGAATGCATGGGAAATACAGCCAACGGAAACCGATGCAGTCATCGCATGCTGCTAACCATTACTCCTAATACAAAATTACCTGCTTTACGAAAGTGCCTAAGAAGCAGGTCACTGACAGGAAATGCATTTTGCTGCATGAAAAGGTGAGAAAGGATCAGAAGTATTTGAAGGAATGAAATAACAAGGGTGCACATTGATAATCATGTCATATTGTCATATTTAGCCAAACGAGAGTGGCCGGTTTATTTCTGGTAACTTGACTTAGCGATACAAAAGACATTCCACTGAGTAATTCATGGTAATATCTAACAAAGCAACGCGTTTGTGCTACATGCTGAATACACTGAAACAATCTGATCAGAATTATTAGCATCATGCATTTGCTTTTGAAATGACACGGGGTGACTAATAAACCATTGTAATAAATACGATTTACTCTAATGCACTAAACATCATATAATCATGTCTGCGATGCTTAAGAAAATAGATCCGTTTTTGCAGATAGCCCCACATTCCTTGGCTATAGTGTTGTCTCGGACTGGTGCTGATGACTTGCCTGTCGTGAGTGACAAACTCCAGCATCACCACACAGGCTACGAGATTTTTGCGGACTTCAAAGCAGAAAACATGCAACATTTCTGGAACAAAAAAGTTAACGATGCTGTCACGGAAACGTTTTTCTTGGGTTGGATCGATGAGCATATCCTGCTAATCCAGGGCAAAGATGATCACCTGGAGGTGTTGAGGGAGGGCTGGATGAGGAGATCGCTTAAACCGCCCAGAGGCTTCGAGATCAAATATCTAGGTGAGGATTACAAGCATTTAACTACACTTTTATTAGATTTGTTCGTCTCTGGAGTTTGGAATAGAATGTGCTAATGTCTGAGTTAATGATCCACACTAGAAACCTTAACTTTGTCACCTACACAGCGCTGCCCAAGAAATGTTTGTTAAAACTCGAATCAGTAACGTACAATGTTACATGACAGTAGTGATCTTACCACAGTGGATCAATTTGTGTAAACTGTTGCAATAGGCAACAAGAGTAATGCTCTGTCTTCTTTGAATAAAATCTTGTTCATTCAAGATATGATGTGTCAGTACAGTGTTGCAGGGCAACATTTGGTCGCTGTGGCAGATACATGAATTCGAAATAATCTTTTAATGGAGACAACAACAAAAAAGACAATGCAAAGTAATATTTAATGGTATCTGAACATTTAGTTGAAGGCAGCATGTCTTTGAACCTGTAAAGCAGGCATATTGATATGTGGCAATTACTTAGCTCCCTATTGGCATTTAACAAATGTGGCAACCAGTATTGTGTTAAAACACATTCTTTGAATTACATAGGAAAGCATACACAACATGTTTTAAACATCAGCAGTATGGAACACAATTAACTTAAATGGCATCCCTGACATATAAAAGCCTTATCTCCCTGATTCAAGCCAGTATCAGTCATGACGGCTAAGACAGCAAACCTCTTAGAGCACTAATAGCAGGTAGTTAACTAACAGGTTTTTCAGTATTACACACAATTCTGTATTTCACTGTGGGGGGAGGGTGTGTGTCAAATAACTATGAAGCAAATAATTTAAGCCTCTGGATGCTTCTTATTGTGAATCTTTAACATTTGTAGCAGCAAAATTGCAATGTTCAAAGTTTGACCTGGATATCCTCCCTGTTGTTTCCTGCCCTGATCATACAGTATGCAACCTTATCAGTGGTTCAGTGCATTTAGCAGAGATTAATTCTGCCCTTACATGGAATCTTAAGCCCCTTTCACACTGGCACTTCTTCCCAGGTCCAGACTAACCAGGCTAACCAGGTCAAACTCCTGTGTAGTGTGAAACTACGTACCTGGGTTGGACCCGGGTTAACCTGGGTCCCAGTGACCCACCTCAGGATGTGGGTTGACATGCTTTGACCCGGGTTGAGCGAGACAAAATGCTTGACGGCTGTTCGTGAGCCGACACAATAACAAACAGCCATGCCTGTGTGAAAGTTTCACTTCCCAAGGAACATTTCTGTTTATTGTGTTTAGCCATATTTTTGTTAATTGAGACACAGCATCAGACAGATTGCAGCAGGGATGAAGAAACATTTGCTGTAATTAAAAATGTGGCCGACGGTTCAATCCAGATAAGCTTGGATGGAAACGTCAGTAACAAGCTGCTTCCAGGGCATTGATACGTGCATTGTGTATTTGCATCTGTCATCCAGCTCAACCCTGCTTTATCAAAAGCAGTGTGAAATCGCTTACCCGACCGGCATGACACCGGGTGCTGCCCGGGTAGGTTCTGACCCGAGTAGATCATGCCAGTGTGAAAGGGGTTTAACTCTTAAACTGTAATAGACAAGTTTCCTGCACAAAATACCATTCAGGGGTAGTCATCATCACTTTCCTTACTTTTTTGCAAGAACAAAAACATTTGCAAGTGTGTTAAAGTTATATGAAATATTTATGTCTTTGGAAATAGTATGTGTTAATATGTTGTATGGAGTCTTGTACTAAGCCTCTGGCGAATACAGCTGGTTATAATTACATTAGTTATCAGTATCAAACTACTGGTAAGCCCACAATAGTGGACTGTGTATTAGGATCATCACATAATTTGTGGACTTGCCATTAGTTGTAACATTGGTTTCAGTGTAACAAACATTACATTTTCATGGAATGACCCTTCTGCAAGGTGATGAGTTGGTAGTACTTCAATCAGATCTAACAGGGCTACCAGCTTAGCAAAGATAGTGACCTACTAAATTAAGAAATACAGGACCCAAGAGTTCTGTAGAGAAATAGCATTCCGTTGAGTTAAAGGACTAGGTGCTTTTAATGTGTATGCACTGATGGAGTGCCACAGGATCGTTACACTTTGTAAACTCATTTGTGGGATCCCTTGGAGATTCAAACAACAGACTCACCACCAGACATTCAGTGCAGCTCAATTACTTTTTTGGTAGAGGGGCAGGCTACTGGCTTTTCTTACTCTGTTGGTGGAGCAACAATAGTGAACTCCCTGCTGCCAATCTTTTCAGGATGGTCATTTGGGATTTCTTTGTAACTTTTGGTTATCAAGTGATGCATGCATAAAATTCCTGAGTAATTAAAACTAAAAAGATTCAAAACAGTATGTGGCAAAGAGATTCAGTGAACTTTAGATGGGTGTATTTGGTATGGGGATTAATGAACTCCAGTGAGACCAGGCTCTTGAAATGAAAAGGGCCTTGCTTTTTATAGAGTTTGAAGCAATGTACAAAGCACTACCTTTGCGAGCAAACAGTTCAAGCACTGTTGCCTAGAAGAAGCTTGAGTTAATGCATAGCTCAACCTTTGAATTCTTTGTTTAAACAGGGTTATGTAAACAGTAAACAGTGGACTTCACTGTACTATGAAGTATCCACCTGAGTGTCACTGTAATAAAATATGGACTTTTTTAATGAGTTCAGACAAGAGGAAAGTCGTGTGTTTTTTGCTTTTGATTTTGGCATTTGTTGGTGTGGAATGAATGGTTTAAATGGGACAGTTTCAGGTATCTACCTACTGAAAGCGGTTGCCTGGAGCTGGAACTGTTTCTTAAACAGGAAACAATGGTTATTGTGGGAGACACTGAAGCTTTTACATAGAGAGATTCTAATCTATAACCAAAGAGGAAAGAGTCAAGCTGGCTGATATGTTTGATACAAGACTGAAACAAACAAAAACAGGAATGAACTGTGATTTAAGCAATAAATAAAATGTGAAATTGGCATGGATGTCTGTGGAGCTTTTGGTTCTGGACGAATCAACAACGTGTGTAGAGTTGCAACCAAATACCACTGTGGCTCTTAGGGGAATGGTTTTATATCATTTAATTATGGAAGCACAGTATCCCCTATGGACTCAGTAGGAGCTTGTTGTAACCCTGTTGAGTACATCTGTCACTAATACTGTAACTTTTCTCCAGTATTTTTGTTTAGTCCCCAAGTGACTTTATAACCACTGTGTAACACATACACTCCGGACATACCAACCAGGGCTAGCCCAATTCAATCCACCACATAATTATTAGAGGTTCAAAATGTTTAGATCGGTTGTGTTTTGATCTAGTTAAAGCACAATTAAACAGCACTCCATACAACCATGCACCTGTAGCAATTGTGTTGTCTGTGGTATTAACAAGGGCAAAGGTGGCAACTTTAAACAAACAGGGGGTACCTTGGAAACTAAAATGAAAATAATATTCTCTTTGTTATGGTGCTAACTGACAGTCCCAATATAAGCAACTTTTGGATTTGGTGTTTTTTGAGAGGAAAGCATTCTCAGATTAAAATGTTCAAAAATGTAAATGGCACTGCTTTAGGATCAAGGTATGCCGTGGGAATACTGACAGCCAAGAGATATATGTTTTACACCCTTTTGATGTTTCCTCTTTTGAAGGAGTTAAGCGGTCACTGAAATACAAGCAGCGACACAAACACAGACTCTTCAGAGTTTTATTGATGGTAGTGTATTGTCTTTAAAAGTATGCCGTCAGCTTTACAAGAGCAATTATTTCATATTACAAAGTGCTAAGCTCTTGGTTTAAGGTGATAACAATTACCACATAAAAGCTACAAAAAATCCTAATATATTTTTATCTGTCAGCTAGAAACGAAATTATTCATACCGTATCATTAAGATAAAATGATTCATATAAAAATGTCTGGCTTTGTTAAAGCTAGCGCTTGCCCCTGGGAAGGTAATGATTTAGGGTTAGGTTTTTCAAATCAAAATCAGGATGTTAAGGTCAATATTGCCCCTAAATTCCTCAGCATATTCTTTATTGACAATATAAGCAAGCTAATGCTGTTTTGGTTTGTAGACATGTACCAGTACACCGTTGTTAGCTTTTTTTTTGTGTAAATAGACCAAAGTAAATGGACATTTTTGTTTGAACAGGCGGGTGTATTATGGAGGAGGGTGAACCATGTGTATCATAATCTGGGGGGGGGGGGGGGGGTATGGAGGCTGTGTCTGCCTATATGACCATCAGTCTGTATGTTACAATTTGTCCTTATGTCTATCTATCACTAGACAAATATAATGTTTACATTTTTGTATAAATATATACATACTTCAATCTTATGGATAGTATAATTGATAAACCTGTTACCCAAATAATGTTACTTTCAAAGGCAGGTTCTTCTGTCAGACGTCATTAAACATCCCTGTTGATAAACAAAACTAATGGATAAGTAAAGAATGAAAAGCTTTATTTATTTATATATTTTTTAAATGCAAGGCCTGTTCAAAATGTGCTGCATTTGTAATTCACTCCCATTTGGCAGGAGAGTGTGTTACCAGAGATAGCAGAGGTAGCAGACACTACTCACACAACCTTTCTACTGGCCAGATCATTAACACATTGGTTCATTGGTTCTTTCTTTATGAAAGAAACTTTGAAAAGATCATATACCTTGAACAGATATTACATCATTCTAAACCTTGTTTGTGTGGGAACTCAGAAATCCTTTTCTTCTAAACTCTTGAATCACACAGGTAGTCCAACAACTATTCCTGACAAAAATGCATAGGCTTCTCTGAAGGCATTGTTGAACTTGCTTTTATTCACATCAATCTGAGCAGAAATGTTTATTATTATGACTTTTTTAGTGGCTTGTGGAACAGATCGACTCTATCTCTATGCAGCTTACAATCTGTTGTAACCCAAGGTAACCTATTGTGTACAGTATGTTTTACTGTGGAGTTGTTAGTTTATTCCATAACGGGGGTATATACAGTATACAGTATACAGTATACAGTAGTATATGTTTGAAACAGACAGTTTCTTCTTACCTCTGTGCCCCGCTTCAGGCTTTAGATACTCTTGCATGCCAATGCACTCTTTAAAGAGATGAAGTAGCATTTGTTACCAGTTGTAAATTCCATTTCGCGTAAGGCTGTGTTACTGTAGAGTTTCCCATTGTCTGTAGGATGCCATGCGTAACAGTGAAAAGGCAATCTCATGAAGATTGGGGTAGATCAAAAGCTGCTTCAGTACTCTGACAAAGGATATTTCTATAATTATTACTGCCCATTCTCTGCAATTTTCTGGTCATTTGTGTATGAATGCTGCTCTTCAGGAGTTATTTTTAATTAATTTACAGCTACCTATAACTTTTACATTGTCTTCTGATCAGAAAATCTTGTTTTTGGAGAGAATGTGTTCACCCCACCCCACTCCCAGTGAATGCATATTGGTTTTCATGGTAATAAAACCTCCCAAGAAGAGTTTGCCAAGCTCCTATATACCTTTGTGTGACCCTCCTTGTTGCCATGGTAATGGTAAGGTCTTGGCAACAGTCTTTATCAGCAACTTGGCATTTCTGTGGTTTGTTTAAACAAAAATTAAGTATAGCATGCATCCTTGACTTTCAAAAGAAAAGTGGTCAATTCTAGCACATATAAACCTGAATGAAAAGCTTAACTTTTGTTTCCTTTTTACTTTTGTGCCAGCTATTAAAATAATTTGTTTTAAAGATGTCTGCTTGTTGAGGGCTTGATTGACATGTTGAAAATATATTGTAAGACTATTTAGTTTTAATTAACACAGCAATAGGAAATGTAGGGAACTTTCAAACTTTTTAGTACTGCCAGTTTATTCTATTACATTTGTTACATGTGGAATGCCGTATATCCTAGTCATGCTTCTGGTTCTGCATTCATCATTATTGCCATGCTTAGAAACCATTCTAGCTGTAATCTGATGTGCAAGGAGTCAGAGCACAATGCTCTTCACCTCTCCAGGCTTCAGAGGACAGTGCATCGCTAATATGCTTTCCCCTCTTTTCAGAAATTAAGCGTTAAGGAGACACAGCTGTAGATTATTTTAAAGTATCACTCTGAATCCACTTGTAACTCTGGTCTTATGTGGTTCGTGCTGGCTTGTACAGGTAGCCTACTCTGCCAAATTAAATTTTTTCAGTCCCTGTTTGCAATTCAGTTGAGGTATTACATATGGGTTACTGTATGTATATATATATATATATATATATATATATATATATATATATATATATATATATATATATATATATATATATATAATATTGTCCTTTCTCAAGCTTTGCAAATGACAAAAAAAAAAAAAAAAAATACACACTTAATGCTTATTTAATGGTTTTCGACTAGTCTGGGCTGTACCAGCATCCCCAATATAACTTGTTGACTTGGGTTTCAATTTCGGTCATCGGGTACAGGTGTCACATTTTCACGAGTCAAAGTCAAGGTTGAGAATAACTGTTTTATATTATAAAAACGCAATGCAGCCTTACTCCAGAAGCCCAATTATCTTGAATATACAATTGGCAGTATCTTTAGCAATGGGACGTAGTGAAGAGGTGAAATATACAATTCTCTGTTTCTCATGGACCCCAGTAAATGTTTTCAGAGTGATCCGTGAGACGCCACTTTTGCAAAAGTTACATGAAATGACTCTTCAGGAATGTTTTTCATAAATGCTACATATTCAATAGCTTAATACTATTATAACTAATATACATAGTCTTTTATGTCTTTAACATAAAATACAATAAAATACTTTTATTGTATTTAATTATATCCTGATGTAACTATCACTGACACTGTTATCTGCTCCGTTATTGAATCGTATTTTGTCATACTTGCTAGAACCGAAATCATTGTATTTGATCTTACTCTTAATTGTATTAATACTTGTACTGTGATTCTTGAAATGTATTTTTGTTTACGACTGTAAGTCTCCCTGGATAAGGGCGTCTGCTAAGAAATAAATAATAATAATAAAATAATAATTATGTCAAAAAGTAATTTGAAGTTGGTTGCTAGTAAAGGCCTCACCCCATGTGGCACATAAAGACTATATATAGAACTCTTGAAGTTCTTTACACTGGCAAGCAGTCTGAAATAAGAATCTGGTAATTGTGAACAATATGTTTAAGATTACATCATTTGCCATTAAACTCCTTTTTAATTATTTTAACAACACTAACAGAGCTATAACACATATTTTCAGATCTAGTGAAGTGTCATACTTTGGCTCCAAGAACGGCTCTAGACTTGCAAAGCAATACATGAAACACTTACCATGTTTGTCAGAAAATGTAACACAGAAAATGGTGTCACAGGAGATAACGATTGGGTTCAAGAACTAGAGCTGCAGCTTGACCAAACTGAAAAAAAAATACCTCTGTAAACTTTGCTTGAAGTAACTATTTGTAACTGTAACTGTAACTAGTTAAATTTTTTTTTTCAAACTTTAGAAGTAACTTCCCCAACATTGCATAGTTTAGAACAGTGCTTTGGTGTGTTTATGGCCTCCAAACTGCTTTAAATTTTTTTGGGTCTGATCATTTTGTATTGAGACTTTTGTATGAGCCCTAAAAGCCATGGCTACTACCCAGTTTTATTCTCCATATGCGATGAGCGAGACTAGGCAGAATTACTAATAAGAAAAGCATACCCCGCACACGTTCCTTTGTGACTAAGCAGCGTTTTGAATCCCAGGCATTTCTGAACTATTATTTTTAGTGCTTTTTGTGCTTCTAAACAACAGCTGTGGTTGCAGTGTTAGGAACTTTGCAATCTGCATTTCATTTAATGTTGCAATGTATCTGGCCAGTTATCAAGACACAGGGGGTAGAAGCAGTAATTAGGTACCTTTAGTTATAGCTTCTATAGCATCTATCTATCTATCTATCTATCTATCTATCTATCTATCTATCTATCTATCTATCTATCGAGAGATTTTATGTTGCCGTTTGTTTGTCGAGCACAAAAAAATATTTTATTGTGAAAAATGGAGAGATACAAATGGTTAATAAGGATATATTCACTGACTAGGCTGTCTATATAGGGGTTGTTGTACCAGCAGAATGGTCTGTCTAGAAAGGTAACAGTTCTTTGCTGAGGTTTCCAGTTCTAAAGGATGAAGAATAGATTTGTTGAGTATATAAGAAGTGGAAGAGGCGGAAATTACTAAAACATTGTGACTGTTTTCAATAAAAAGATCAAAATGCATGTATGGCATTATGTGACACATGACACACAGTATTGATGAAAAATGTGTTTTAGAGCTTCGAGAATCCCTTTACTGTTCATTTGCTTTCACAAATTGTTCAGGAATTAAGAATAATAATCTAAGAGGACTGAACAAATCAAGCATGACCTTCTAGTGTTTAAGTGTCTGTGTGAACAGTTATTTCACATATGTTCAGTTAGCAAGCATCAGAGCATGCTAACTTAATGAATCAATTTTCAGTGACATCTTCTGAAGACCATGCAAACAGTATGCACTGACAGTCTCTGTGTTTTTTTCTTTGCTTCATATCTCGGGGGAACTTCTCTTTTGTTAAGTGATGTTTTTTGAAATATCACCAGTTGTATTGTAATAATAACTTACTCCAGTGATAAAACATGACAGACGCTTTTAGTTTTGTGCTTGTTCATTTTATGTTGTCGGTGTTGTGACTCAGAAATCTTTTTGGGTGTGGGGGGTGAAAGATAATGTCTTTATGATGAAAAGATAGAATGCAATAAAGGATATCATGATGGGACAAGCCTAAAAGGTATTATTGCTTTATATTGTTGAGTGCAGTCAGAAACCCTTGGGCTCTGATAACAAAAAGTTGAATTTAGGAACTAAACAAAATTAACTTACTTTGGAAAACCCTTAAAAATTCTCAACATTGCTAAGCCTTTGGATCTGATTTGCGATCTCAGTTGAGTTGTTTTTGGTTAATGCATTCAATTTTTTGTATACAGACATGCCTATAGATTTGTATTTTGAAGCCTTAAAACTAAATATGGGATTGAGTGCATGAACTGGCCATCGTGCTCACCAGAATTCAACATGTGTGGGACTTTCTGGAAAGACTTGTTTCCAGCTGAAACGGTTATTCAGGGATTGAAATAAGAATCCCACTTCCAGGTTTTCAGGATTTACAACTGAGCCTAATTGCGTTAGTCGCATCTGAACTTTAGTCGAACTCTAAGTCACAGGCCAAGGTGTATAGTCTAGAATGGTCAAATTGGTATGCAACAGGAATCTTATCTGTTATTGATAGGACACCCAGAACCATTGAAGCAATTCATACCCTTTGAGCTTATTTTTAGTGGTTACCATCTTTATCATTCAATTTTGATAACTCATCTCAAACAAACCAACCCTGATATTTTTTTGTGGATTTAACTTACTACCAATAACTTCAGATTTGATCTTTTCTCAGTATAATTATGTTTATTATTAACATATAACTTTTTTTTTTTTAAAAATTGAATTTATATCTAATTAAATCCTTCAGGTAATATCCTTACCTAATATACTGTATAACCTATAACTTCTTAAACAATTGCAGGGGTGTCAAAAAATATAGCCAGCAAAAGAAAAAAAAAGAACACACTTGGGTAGAGTCTAAATATTTTTAAAAGCTGGCAAACATGCAAAGTAAAGAAATACTGCCTTTCCAATGGCTGCTAGCTTGTAAGTAACAGCATGGTCTTTAAATAATTACATACTATTTGCTTCAGTGCTACGAAGCAGATGTTGCATATGAGGGCAGCTGTGTAGATATGGATTGGTTACTGATTTAATTCAAAATCAATGCATTACTGCTGTTTAAACTTTGAGAACAGTCTGTGTCTTAAACCAATACTAAAGCAGACACCTTCAATATAGCTAAACAAGAAAACAACAGGCATATAAAAACAAGTGAAACTGAACCGTAGCTATTTGGTCTTAAGCCCAGATGTGCCACATGCAGTGTTAAGCCCATACTGTTGATACAGACTGAATCGTTCTTAAAAAAAATGTTGTAATGATAACAACAGCCTAGTGTTTCTGGTACTTGTGAGTGCCTTAGGTTAGTAGAAAATGAATAATTTTCTAATATGATTCAAACTTTGTTTCAATTCTATCACCTCGATAAGTACCTTGTTTGTACTGGTCAATCCTAAACCCTAATATTGTGTTTTATGTACTGTAGTTATTTCAGTAAAATCTTTGATATTGATAAGTGGACAATTTACTTCCTTATCTGTGTTACCTTTGAAAACACTCATAACTAACCAAATGCCACTCCCTCTTCCCTGGTCCCTGGTTATGCTCTGAACTTGCACAATTTGACACACATTCCTTAGAAAACTTCCTTAGCCTTGTAAATGGCATAACTGAGCTAATAAGAACACGCACAAAGTAATGCCTGGCAGTAACGCATAACTTCATTTTGTATGCATTCAAAAAATAATTGTGCCAACTAATTATTTAAACTTCTGAGTTTCAAAGCAGGGTTTGGTGTTTCAGTTCAAGCTCTGCAGCTTCCCTGTGGAAGTGTGTTGTGCTGGAAAGTTTCCATTGGGAAGGAAACAGGCCATCGATTTCAGGAAGGTTTTGTTGTTAAGGAAAATCCAGCCCAGTTTTTTCTCAGAACTGGGAGGAAAGGGTGTGAGATCGGCAGATAATTGAGGGAAATTGAATATGCTCTTGTTAATGTCGGACCACCTAGAGTTTCTTTAGTGAAAACAAATGGGCCTATGAACTTGGACAGCAGGCTTTTTATAGCCTTGCTGTTGCAGCTCACAATGATGAGTATTAGATGGGGGAAGAGAAAGCGAGGGGCAGTGATAAAGCCTCCAGTGAAAGCTCCAACCCTCAGATTTACTGCCCACTGTGCCTATACCACATAGCAGATGGTGGGAATAATGTGTTCCAACCCCCTATGAAAATCAGTTTGAAAAGTGTTAGATGAAAACAAAAGGAAAAAGAGACACAGGTGCATCATTGTTTAGATCGTTTATTCCCTAAAACACAATTGTCTCAGATACTGTTTTGGTATGATTTTGATTTGTTTAGATTTGTAACATGTGAGTTGCAATTACTAAATAATGCAGTAACTACAAGGTAACAGTGCTCTGGGACACTTTTTCTTGTTTGGTTTTGTCCATCAAGTGGTTGCACATAAGTGCAAAAACAGTAAGAAATTCCTTTTTGCTGTCAGTGTAATATGTCTCTAATAAAAAGGCTTGGTGTCATTAGCACAATGTACACTGTAAAATGATGTTTATAGACTTCATAATGAGGAAGCAGAATGATGTTAGATGTACAGTAATTACTTGTAACGGCCTCACTCAAAAAGCCTAACTTTGCTTATCAGCTTGTATCTTCAAAGTAGAGCATTGCTTTGCAATTCCATGAGTAACAGGAATTTCATTTTTTTCTGATTTATTTTACAACTAAATGTAGTGGGGGCCAGGCAGTGGTGCAATCGATGTACTCACCTTTCACCACTGGAAGCCTGGCTGAATGCAGTCTATTTCAAGCACACAATTCAGTTTAAATTACACTGAAAGACAGGTCAGGAATTAACTGCTCACTGACTTACTAAAAGGGAGGGTTCTCATGGACTGACTTGAGGCATTTGGGGAAGCTCACTTTGCCTCTTCTTGTGGTATCCCTGCTCTGTGCAAACATAGAGAGGACTTCATTCCCCAGTGCTGTCTATCTAGTACTTTCCACAGACAGCAAAAACAACCCTCTCAGCAGTAGACCACAGTTTTAACAGTTGCTGTACATTCCTTCATCACCTGAGGGGTTAATATCAACAGAGCATGCTTGGGTTCTGTTGTAAACAATACAGATCTATGCTTTTTGAAATTCACTGCATGCCTTATGGATTTCATGGCTGTGCCTTCGCAAGCTGTAGGAGTGTATCCGCTGTCATGAGGGTTTATAAATCCTGGAAAATACATAGTGAGGCTCAACACACTGAAGATATTTCCTGTCATCTTTATGTGAAGAAGGCTGGTGAGACCATATATTTTCTGCTGTCAGAGCCAAGTATTATACTCCATGGAATATACTCACATTATGAGTGATGCTATTGATACATTTTAGGTCTGACAAGACAATAAAAGATGTTGCAGGTGGAAACACCCACAACCAGTTTTGATGATTTAGCAAAAGATGATATTTTGCGGCTGATGTAAGGATAGGCGTAGTGCAAAACAATTGCAGCTGCAAAATCCAAGCAATTATTTTTCAGCCAGGCAATTATTTTGCACTGCAGCCTTTGTAAGCTTAAGAGCAATGCAAATGGCTCAACATACACAAATAATGAGCTGCAATCATGATCATTGAAATTCAACTATTAGATCTAGGATGACCTGCAGAGTGAGATGTAACGCCTTAAAGTCCCACTTTACGGCCGCTAAACATGATTTGCACGTGCAAAACACCGATTTTGGCCGCAATATGGGTGTTTTGCAGCCGCAAATCACTTTGCACCTATCCTTACATCAGCCCCTTTATATTGTGTGAATTGCTAATAATAAATCTTATCTTAAGTTGACTGCTAATAAAGGGGAAAACGTACTTTAGTTTAAAATAAATAGTGTGGGTGTATATATTTTAATGGCCTAAAGCAAACCTTTTTTCTTTAAATTATTTCTGTTCTCATGACAAAATCTACCATCAAATGAGCTTTTTCATAATTAGGGAATCAAAGAGATACCAGTATGTAGGTCTAATGTTTGGGTAAGACATTCCTAAATAGGCGTTTAGTGTCTTCTGCAAAGAACTGTACTGCTTGAATCCATTTTTCTTCTATTTGCCTTCTATGTTTCTGTATTTACCTTTATTTAACCAGGAAGTCCTATGGAGATTAAAATCACATTTGCAAGGGTGGGTGATTCAGATTTGCTGCTGTTTTTCTCAGTCCATTATACGCTCTATGAGTTAAAATGTACTTTTTTCAGTGTTCTTTAGGATAGCGATGCCTCATTTTAATCTTGCTGTTAAAGTCCCTTTAATTTAACACAACTCTACCGAGAGCTCTTATCTGAATGATTTGCTCTTTTTCTACATTATTTGTTTATTTAGCAGACGCCTTTATCCAAGGCAACTTACAGAGACTAGGGTGTGTGAACTGTGCATCAGCTGCAGAGTCACTTACAACTACATCTCATCCAAAAGATGGAGCACAAGGAGGTTAAGTGACATGCTCAGGGTCACACAATGAGTCAGTGGCTGAGGTGGGATTTGAACCGGGGACCTCCTGGTTACAAGCCCTTTTCTTTAACCACTGGACCACACAGCCTCCTATACATGTACATGCAGTGGTTGTAGGTCAGGATTATTTACATTTTCATGGTACTGGTGACACTATTTACAGCCAAGGCATTGTATGTATTTTACTGACTTGATTGTTTTCTAATTACACTGTCAAGCAGTATTTATTTCCATCCCTCTTGTTTGTCTCCAAACATGTGCACAAATTAAAAAATGCACGTATGAATTGAATTGTGCAGAGAATGGACACCATACAAATAAGTTTGTTTTAGCAGACATTGATGATGGCTGCAGAATTTGAGATTTCCAAACATGGGAAAACATTTAATCTCTGTTGTTTTGCTTGTTATATTTGTGGTTTGGTGGAAGCCTAGGTGTATAACAGTTGCATTGTCCATGATTTAGAGATAATTAAAACAACGGAAGCTTTGTTTCTGTGGTGCAGGTATTAGATCTCCATCTAGCCCTAGGTGTGATTCTATTCATAAAGCTTTGGCTTATGGGTGATTTAAAGAATGTTTTTCTCAGTTTGTTATTTAAGAAACATGTTGTAGGTGCATATAAAGACCCTCAAATGAACATTTGAGGAGCACAAACCTGTACAGAAACTTTGCAAAACGAATAAAAATACACCAGGAATACAAGCAGTACCGTGCGAAAATATCTTATAAATGGAGAAGCCTGAGGAAGAACAGAATTGTTGTACACTGGTACAGCTGTAAAAATCTTCTGTCCCCAGTACAGGGATGCTTTTACACTTTATACATAAACCAGAAGAATATGTTCCGGTTTATTTAGGATTTTGAATTACATACTGTACATTTTTCCTTTTGACTTCTCAACAATACATATCTTTTGTTTGGCATCCAAGGCTGCTGAAGGGAGCAGCATTGGAATGTGTTGTGCAGCAGGTATGGTTTGTACAAATGTGGTGTAAGGTAACAAAGTCATACCTATCAGCTTTCAGATCAGAGAAACTCCAGTTGAAATCTAGTCGCAGAGCCTGTTCTGTAGAATAGGTGTTTTTTCTTTCTTTATAAAGGCCTATTAGTAGGCATCTGTTTCTTACATGCGGGAGCAGTGATGAAACTGTTATATTTAAGAGGATTATTGTTTTTGCAGGACTCTTGCAATGAACCTTTCGGCACACTTTTGACGTGTTGTGTGTTAATTATTGGACGGGGGACCTGGGGACCTGGAGTCACTCTTCTGTCTTTCAGCTGATGTGAGACAGAGCTGTGTTTTGAAGAAAAGGAGCCAGCAACTTGGTTGTAATAAACCCTACTTTTAGTTTGTATGTTTGTGTGAAGGTTTCACTTCTGTAAGAAACATTTCTGTTTATTCTGTTTAGCCATATTTTTGTTGATGGAGACACAGCATGATCCGGATTGAAGCAGGGATGAAGAAACATTTGCTCTAATCAACATATGGGCCGACGATTTATCACTATTAAATGCCCCCACAGTAAAAAATATATTTACGCATTCTAACAAATGTATTAATTAATTCAGCACAGGAAGAATTTGTAGTTCTGCCGCCACCACCTCTATAATATTCATAGAATAATCTCAGGTGCTTACACTGTAGAGGTTACACCTTTCTGAAAAAGACTATAAAAAAAGACATGTGTTAACTTGTGGAAAATGTTATCTCAAGTAATTAACTTTCAGCAATTATTAAATATTTGTTTACTTCCTAAATTACCTTCATATTTAACATTACAATCTGCAATGTGAAGTTTTATTTGGAGTTAATCAAGCCCGCAGTGGTAGCCCTCAGCAGTGGTACTGTTAGTCTCTCTCCATCAGCAACATACGTTTGATCTTGTTCTATCAATTATATCCTAAAACTGAAACAAAATTTGAGTAAAACAGTCAAGTAGGTGCATCGGCTACACTGAACATGGTTTTACTTTGTATATACATTTTTTGGTGTGGAAATCAATTATTTACTAATGAGGAGCCCTTAAAAGACCCTTAACAAATAATGACTTCAAAGTATGTGCTATACTTTCATTATTCTTGTTAGCCTAGATATTTTAAGAAATATACTAATGTATATGTTTCTGTAAGATTCAAGCTTATTTTCAGCCAACTTAAGGTCAAAGCTGCCAGAAAAACAGCTCATTGTTTACAGGTGATACAGTACACACCTTTCCAGTAGGAAGCAACTAGGCTAGTTTCAAAAAATGACTTGGGTCTCGTCAATTAAAACTTGCGAGTGGATTATTTAAAGTGCTGGTTTGATTTCTGACATTTTTTTAGTAACCTTATATCAAGAGTGGTATTTCTCAAAAACATCAGCATCGCTTGCCTTTCCTAAACTAACAATGCGCCTTTTCAAACTGGTGCATTAATGCCTTACAGATGAACAACTGATTCCCAGCTAATTAAATTCAGTTTGGGATTAGCACTGCTTTAATGACTATTTCCATGGGATCCAGCCCATATTCCGCTAAAGTGTGGCTAACTTCTCCAGATATGTTTTTGATGACGATCCTTCTATGTAAGTTGTGTTTAAGTATATTTCACACGTAGGACCAACCCGTTTTGTTATTGGTGGGTTGCAATTCTGAATAGTTTATGTTTAGCACAAAGGCTTGTGTGTTCAACATTTTGTGTTTTTGTTTTTAATTGTTTTCAATCCACCAACAGGTAAGGAGGGGTGTCATTAATTAGTCCGTAAATATTAGGCAATTGCCTTTATGATCATGTCAGTTTATGTGAATGTGTTTCTGCATTAACATTCTGTTAAAGTGCTTTTTAATAGCATTGCCAGCCCAAGATGACTTTTAAACTTGATTTATCATGCAGTCACTTTAATTTATCACATTGTTTCCCTAACCATGAAGCAGCTCCATGGTGGATGAAGTAAGCAAAACGTCAAGTAACCGATTAGCAGTCTGTCTATTCAGGAGTGCTTTTTCAGGCTTTACTTTGTGCAGCATGTATCACAAATACAAGACAGGAAGCTGTCCTGTATAAACTGGAAGCATTGTGAGGGCACAGGCAGCACACAGGAATATCCCCTAGAAAGTGTCCTGAGGGCATCAGATGATTCTTAATGGTTAGGTATTGGGTTTGAGGTTAGGTTTTAGGGCAGGGGTTGCTTAAGGTTAGGGTCGGGTTGGGTTAGGGACAGGGTGGCTTGATTTCTTAGAGTTGCCGAGCTCTGGAAGTGAAAGGTGGGAGTAAATACCTATAAATAACATCTTGTGCTTGTACATCGGGTCGTTTATTAATTGAACAGAGCCATGAGAAGCTGCTGCTCTGCTGTTCTTGTGAAAACATGCATACACTCATCTAACAACTGGAATGCTACCCCTGGTGTCTAATTATTTTAATGATGATTAAACACCTTTGACATCTATGTACAAAAATCTCTGTAAGATTATGATAAATACCTCAATTAAAACAAATTGTATCTTATATTTAGAATCATTAGTCATGTTTGGAAGGAGATTACATAAGACACATTAAAAGAGAAGACCAACATACCACAAAAAAGTGTTAGGCTTTTAAATGTTATTCATGGTGGTTTGTTCTTGGAGAGTGGGAAATTAAATTGATTTGCATTTACAGAGTGCTGTACCAGTACCATAACTATAAAGCTATTTATCAGAGAGGAGAAACACCAATAAAATTACCAAACCAGATATAAATAACTAAGACTTTTAAGTAGAACGTAGTTAATTTGTACGTACTGTTAAGTTTTAGAATTATAATGTTGTTGTTTTTTTTTTCTCCTTCCAGCTAAAAATTGCGCTAATGACGCTTTTGAGTTATTAGCTTTGAGAATCTAGCCTTTTGAGATAATGTATCCTGGAAGGTTTTTTTTAAAATTTTTTTTATTATTGTTGAAATTGAAATGCCAAGTGCCCAAGTTTGATGTCCTCACTTAAGAAAGTAATGTGAGGCCTGCTCCATCTGCATACAAAACTGAATGCAGATACACAGTGAGAAAATGAAAGGTTATAGTACGCATATGTTACCATGACTCCATTGCTGCTATTAATTTGTCTTACCATAACCATACTTATAAAACACTCCATGGTTGAATGTATAGCAATAGTAAGGGCAGCTTTTAAAATGAACCAAAGTTTCAACTTTCCGCTGTTTGAGCACTCAGGGTTGGCAGTGGACCACAAAGCTCTCACCAAATCCCTACTTCAGATGTGAAACCTGCATGCTAAATATTGACCTTGTGATGTGTGCAAGTTGTTGCTTGCTGGCAAGACACCCTGAAACTCCCAAGGTGTGTCTGACAACACATACTTGAAGTTGTTCACAAGAGGCATGTTAGCAGCAGCTTTGTATGAAATTATTATTATTTATTTCTTACAATTGTTACAAGATATCACATTATTTTTACATACAATTACATTATTTTTTACACATTATTTTTTACATACAATTACTCATTTATACAGTTGGGTTTTTACTGGAGCAATCTAGGTAAAGTGCCTTGCTCAAGGGTACAGCAGCAGTGTCCCCCACCTGGGATTAAACCCATGATCCTCCGGTCAAGAGTCCAGAGCCCTAACCACTACACACTGCTGCCCCAATTATACAAGTAATGCAGATGAAATAGTTTATTATTGCGCCATGCTTTCACCACATTGATTTCCACAAGTGTCCATGCTACTTTCTAACTCTCTGTGTTCATCTGATGTACAAAAGTTGCGACAGGGTTTATTTGAATTGGAAAATAGAAATAGCACCCTCTTGTGGAAATATTTAACATTAGAGTAAATTACAATATGAAGGATAAAAACAATGCATGCAATTGTAGCCAAGACTTTCCATAAAACAAAAACAAAAAGCACAGACTAAAACTAACTACATCTCAGTGTAGTTAACACAGTTGTACTTCATGATTCATAAAGCTGAACTTCATTTTTCTTGTAGTGCTATCTAAATATATATATATATATATATATATATATATATATATATATATATATATATATATATATATATATATATATATATATATATATATGGTCCAAAAACTGAATATTGACTGTATACCTTTTTACTGCTGTTGTGTCATTTCTAAACTGTAGTCCGTCCTCCCAAGCAAACTATTCACAGTATAGGAATTATAAACAAGAGGGATACCACCACATATTAAGCAAATTGTTTTGGATATACATGTGCAATGGCAACATTAATTTTAAAAGTTTGGCCTACTTTTGCAACCTATTTATTTGTGTTTAAGAAAATACGTTTTTTCATAAGGGTGTCATAACTGTTGTATTCAATCGCAGTAAACATGTGAGCTATTTAAATTAGTTCACCTACTTCCAGTATTTTTTTGTTCCACCAAGACCTGTGTGAACTTCTCATTTAAACATGAGTATTATCTTCTCAAATGCTGCCCTAGTCTTCCCTCCTGACACTTGATTTCAGTGTGGCTAGAGCAGCTGCACTTCCTCAATTGATTTTTTTGTGGTCTGCTGCCACCTGCTGGAAACCTTTAAGACTTACAGTTTTATAATGCTTCCATATAATTCAACATTCCGGATAATGTTTTCTAAAGATAAGGTTATGGTTTCTATTTTTCAGATAATAATAAGTGCTACCATATGAATATATATATATATATATATATATATATATATATATATATATATATATATATATATATATATATATATATATATATATATATATATATATATATATATATATATATTTTTTTAAAAAAGCTTTGTCTGTTAATTGAATAAATTGAATACAGGCAGTACACAGAGAGTGAGAAAGTAAAGGTTACTACACATATGAATTAATTGCTGCCATTAGTGTATTACAAAATGCAGCCAAATGTTGATCCTTAGACATTCTGTTGAACTCCAAGGTGTGAATCCAACTTAACTTCCACAGATTTGCAAGTCACAATACTTGTTTACTGTATATTGGATACTGTTTGTCCTGTAATGTTTGCCTACTTCGCTTGCTGGCTTTTCCTCATAAATGCTAAAATACTCCATCTAACCACTGGCCATAATTAAATAACTTGGTTTTGGGCTTGGCGCAGTTGTAATAAATTTTCATAAATAGAAATTATGACTTCTTGGTAAATCTGAGCTATGCGGGGAGTGTAGTTTATGAACAGCATTAAAGCATTGAAGGAGTACAGCCAGGGGCTCCCACTCAAGTATGCAGTAGACCCAAAAAATGTAGTGGTGGGTAGGTTGCAGGCCAGCTGGCATAGAAAACTGGGTCTATGGTACCAAGACATAATCTCGTACCAACATTCTGCTTCTCTGTGGGTAACTTAAACAAACATTTTCTAAAGTGCTTTGAACTGGGCAGAAAGTTGACTTTGATGAAAAAGTAAAGCTATTGCTCATCATGTAAAGAGCAAATTATTCTAAAACTAGAATAGTTGTGCTGTTGCTTTTTATTTCATTTTGAGTATACACTTTACATCTCACTGGTTTGTAACAGTGCAGCACTAGCATTGTTAAGGCTTCAACCTACAGAGTTTACAATGCAAGGACAGAATTGTAAGTGTGTATTAAAAACAGCAGCGTGGATGTAGTCTGGTTTGTCTTTTTGTCACTTGAGCCATAGGTTTAATCACACAAATTAAAAGATTAACAGTGTATATCTTGTTTGGCGTATTTCATCAAGATTATTGAAATAAGAGCACAAGAATATAAGAAAAGTTTGAGAAAGAGAAAAGGCTGATCGACCCATTGAAGCTCATTCCTTCTTAGCATACCATTTGCCCCTACTAGGGGAATGTAATTTGATAGGACATAATCTAGTCGTTTTTCAGATGTTCCCAGTGTTTTAGATCCTGCAACATTGCCTGTAGGCTATTCTATGCATTTATAACTCTTTGTAAAAGATGTGCTTTTTACCTTTTGTTCTAAACTTACTTTTACTCAGCTTCATTTATACCCTCTTGTTTTACTCGCTGTGCTAAATTTGAAGCAGTGGCCTGGGTTAACTTTATCTATGCCATTTAGGGTTTTATAAACTGTGACATCCTTTCTTTTTTTCCTAGATTAAATAGATGTAATTCTTTTAACCTTCCCTCATAAATCATGCCATCTGCATTTGTTTTTCAAATAGGAAAGATCTGCGGGTTGAATGATTTGCAAGTTACAGCTTCTATGACAGATGGAGGCAGCTTTACTTCTAGAAAATGTACACCCACCTGGAGACACACGCACACACACACACACACACACGCACACACGCACACACACACACACACACACTTTCTAATGTAGCAGTGATGCCATATCTGAACTCTATAATCTGAGTCACACGCCTGCTAAAAATTCAACAGAATACCTATATATTTAGCATGAGTACACAGGGCCCACAGTACTATGTCTGGGGCTTGTTCTTGCTCCAAACTATGGGCCTAATTTACAAAAGGGCATTACATTTGGACTTAGTGCGCACTCAGCAGCAGGGGACAGGCAGAGGTAACGTAAAGTGAAACTGCACTGCTTACGGTTACACTGATTGACGGTACAAAAGGGGGCGTAGCAAAGTGATCTGTTCCTTGTTATGGTTAAGCTGAACCGGAAGGAGAAACCTGTGTTGTTATCGTGAGTGTTTTGTCGTTAATAAATACACTGTTCGTTGTTATTTAGACGGCTAACACGATCCAGAGCTTTCGCTAAAGGCCAGCACTAAACCCGGACAACACTTCACCTTGTTTGCACGATAAACTGTATTTGCACCACAAGCACTAGAACACGCACTGTGTTTGTGTTTGTGTTACGTGTGGGTGTAAAAAGATCGGGACTATTATTATTTCGGGACCAACCTGTGGATTAAAACAAAGCAATACATGCCACTGTATTGTCTGGGTCATCAGACCAATTGGATTACAAAATAAAGTATCATTGCACCTGGATTATCGTTGTCTGTCTGTTCATTGATCACTGCTGCATTCCTGCACCTGCACACTGTTAACCACTTTTCCACAAACACGCATGTTCAACATGTGCAGTCTGCATTGTATGAGTGACATTTCCATTAAGCCAATCACAGCTCACAGAGGTAGTAAAATAGCCAATCAAATAGCACACAGGATCTGTTTCCTCACGCACACATCATTTTGATTAGGATAGCGAAGCGAAGGCTTGTTTAAACTATTTATTTTACTTGGTGTAAAATTTAAAATCAGTTGCCAAAAAGTAGTTGGAGATGTCACGGAAGTGAGAGGTGGAGGCAGAACACAGAAGAAATGCAGAAGTACCAATTTTCTTACGCTAGATTCTGCATCAACAGACATTATGTGGAAAAGTTGCAGAATTAGAACACGTAATGATAATGTTATCAAGCGTGCGAGAAAAGAAGTGCCAAGTGTCTGGACAGAAGTCATAAAAAGATACATTTCATGGTGGTACTGTTTACTATTTTACATTTTCACAACTTGTCAGTATCTTTTTTTTCAATGTTGTATTTTGGAATATAAGTTAAATATTGAGACTTAGCATTATAGACATTTTTTTTGTTTTGTTTTACTGTATGAGATTTCCATTGAAATAAAATACTTTTCTATTTCCTCCATTATATTACATTTCTGATATTGAGGTCTTTTGTCAGTATTCTAGGAAAGCTGCTTCTAGTTATATCTGCCTATTTCTGTACTATAAAATACATCAAGTAATATGTTGATTAACTGATTGAAACCGTGCCTGCATACTTATTGGCTAGGAATCGTGCAGTGGGGTAATGTGTTTTGAGTAGTGTATTTGAGTATATTGGCCTACATACAATTTATATAGACATTTTCTTTAGTAATTACCGCTCATCTTATTATTCTGAGCCGGGTGCTCATTTAAATACATTATCATGCATTACCATATAAATCATATATTCATTCTGATTACCATAGCATGGCACAATAAAATTAGTGTGCACCAAAACATGCCCACTATTTTGTGTCATAATGAATAAAATTGCAATAGTAAATACTGAAATCATTAACATGCACAGTAATTGTAATTATCGCACACCGTAAAGTTTAGTGCCATTTCATAAACGAAGAATATGTCTTGGTAAACTATATATATATATATATATATATATATATATATATATATATATATATATATATATATATATATATATATATATATTTAGAAATTTATTTAATTAAACCAGCGTTTAAATGTCATATCAAAATATTGATAATAAATCCATAAATAAATCAATTACTTTATTTAAAAATGCCTTTTAAACCAGCATTTCTTTTTTAACATCAGGTGTGTAAGTGTGGAAATAGAATGTTTTTAAGGAGAGTGCTCACCCTAGTGGACAATACTTGAACAACGCCTATAATATATAGCTAATATAATCAGCTAGTAACTGTCATTTAGGTAAAAAACAGAATCTTACTAATATGTATAATATTAGTGGACACTATGGAAGTAAGTCTGATTAGTCTGACACAGAGAGTTCTTTCAATCAGTTTCTCTTGAATGAGTAAATAAAGTCTGTAAACGATATATTTTAGGATGCGACACCTATGAGTAAGGATATATTTTTTTTACACCCCAAAACAACTTCCTCTTAACAATGATGTTGTCGCTCCTGTTCATCAGATTAGTCGGCCCGCCACTGATACTGGCAAAGGTCGGTGTGCAGCTACCAACCCCAACAATAAAGCACGAAACCTACAAGCAGATGAGAATTTGAAGAATATATATGGAAACTTCTGTAGATCTGTTACGCAGTATGTTCTGTGCTTTAAAATGAATATTAAAACAGATTTGTGCCTAGGTTTGACCACTTGGCTGGCATTTCTGTTAGTTAAATACTCGGGATTGTCTTGCACTTATATCAATGGTATCATTGCTGATGACTTCTTTACAACGCTGAGTCACCTACAGTCGATGCTAAGGGTTGTAAGGTGGTTATTATTTCATGGTAAAACTTTTCTTCAAATTTCCTCAAAACATTAGTGATTTTTACTTTTTTCACATAGTATTAGTAGAAATGTGTATGAACTTTCAGTACACTTTGTTATTCCATTTTAAAGTATGCTAAGAGTGCAAAGCCACTGAAGATCTTGACACATCTCCCCAAGACTCATTATCATTCTGTCAGCTGTGCGCCGAAAACAGTCTGCTTCTGACACCTAAGAATAATCAACGCTTTTTTTTCCAGTAGTGCAATGCTTGTAGATTTTACTTAGCAAAGAATCTTCTTTGCTCCAAGGTGTTGAAAATGAGAAAACGATTGCTGCAGATTTCAAATACCACACATCAGCCTCAAAGCATTACGCAGCATTATCGACAGATACAACCTTTTAAAACTTGTCGTGGGCAGTTATTTTATTTACAGCAATTTGAATGTTCAGTGTTACATCACATTACAAAATGTAATACAACTTCAGCACCCCACTGTGTTATTCACAACACAATACATACAAAGAAAAAATAAATCAAACTCATATTAGTTCAATCACAACACCTCCAGTGTTAGAAATGTAGCAACTGCTGAGTCCATTAAACCTGAACAGAGACAGAAAGATGCAAAGAACTAGACAAAAGCTTGACATGCACATGTTTTGGCATTCCAAGTCTTTTTTTGTTATAAACCCAGCTAGTTTATAAAACTTTAGTACAGGTTTTACAGCGACTATTTGACTGTAGTCTTGAACCATCATAAACAGAGCCTGAGCAGGTGAAATTTAGTACTGGGAATTGTTAATGAGAGCTTTTGTAAGTTGAGTGGCTTGTCGTGGGCTCTTTGGTTGTGTATGATCCATACAAAACTGGTCCTGTATAGACGTGCATTTGCTATTACTGTGTGAATGGCAGGTAGCCAAACAGAATTGGAGTGTTTACTTGGTACCAGGCTGCTACAAGTTACACACCCACTGCCTTGCAAACAAAAGAGGTAGCCCAGCAACTAGTATTTTGCTTGCTGATTAAAGAATAATTATACTATTTGATTAATACTTTTGTTGCCAACATGCTGTTGGGGTTTGGCAACCTATTACAGTACATACCAATTTAGTCTGTTAATTTTTAAAAAAATTATTATTATTATTATTATTATTATTATTATTATTATTATTATTATTATTATTATTATTATTCAAGATACTGGTGCTGTTGTTTTTTATATTGTAGTTCATTTCAATCTTGCTAAGGCACATTTAGTTACACCATGATATCATGTTGAATTAATTGCAAAGTTATGATTTTGACCCCTTTCTAAGTTAGATATAGAAAAAAATATTAGTTACAGTTGCGAAATGTTATGAAGATTTCAAATAAAAAAGTCTGATTTCAACTAGCTTCTACCGTTGAGGAGCTACAAGATTTTGTCTGAGCCATGGTCTGTATGACAAAACGGCCCTATTTACCGGCACTGTCAACTATTTTATGGAAGTAGTCCAGACTAAGCAAAATATCACAAAGTACATTGGACTTCATAGTTCATTCATTTGGAGATCTACGCACCTAGTTTTGTTTGTTTGTTTGGATTTCGCTTTTAAGGCGCAGTAAGGACTTCATCCAGCATTAGGAAGAGAAAAATCATATTTATATACAAACCACGAACAGCAAATCAACAATAATAACAAAAAGTCTAGAAAAACTAACTACTGTATCTGGAGATTATAAAGCAGTAATTGTAAAGATAATGGGGTGATGCAATACATGTGGCCACCACAAACAAGCCAACAAACAAACAAACAAACAATCAAACAAGTAAATAAATACAAGTGATGTACTGTAGTGTGGTGTACGTACTGTCAAGTACAAGCCTCCTCTTGAACTCGTCCTCTTGCACTTCAAAATACGCGCTGGTAGACACGTTTCCTGTCTGTGTTTTTTTAAGTGTATCATCAAAATTGGTATGTAGAGATACAATTTGTTTTGTTCCTAGTGCTAGCCTGATTCAATGACAAGGCTCAGAAAGACTGATTTGATTTCCCCATGGCTTATTATTGCCGTGAAACATCCCAGAAGAGAAAGAGCATCAGTGCTTAAGCTCTGACGTGTAGGGGTTAAGAAAGTTAAGACAAAAATGTTGCTAAATGCCTTGGATTACTAAAGACATATGTTATGTAGAGTAAGGTACTTACATTAGATATCTATATACAATTGTCATTTTGGTGACAGGTTCTACAATTGAAGCCGAATTGACTGATGAGAGATCTATGATACGAAATAACAGTTGACAGTATCAAATTCATAGGAGTAGCTCGCTTCCTGTGTGTCACAACAGTGATTTTTCCTTCCTTCTCTACGTTTCCCTAATGTATAAGTAACCCCACGAGTGAAGCTTGTATACATTAAAATTCTGCCGCCTCCACACCTGATTGCAGTCTCATAAAACAAAACGTCTTATAAATGTATACTTTAAAATCTTAGGTTAAATCCATTTTGTATGTTACACCTATCAGGTTTTCGCTCATTTAGCTGCTTTTAAGCAAAATTCCTATGTGAGGGGAGGATGCTGTAAATTAACAGACTCCTTTACAGCTTTTGATTTTAATATAGTTTAAAAAATGAGTGCATTGCAGTTACTTATGACTGCTCAATTGTCTTGCTGGTTGTGCAGTAAAAGTGTTGCTCAAATCACAAAGCTGTGTGACTAGGTTCATGAAAGAAGCAGGTTCTGTCATGGAGTAGCTTTTTTATATAAAAAAACAGAACTGACAGTGGGTTATCCATGGAAATATGTATACCCTATTTTAGGTTATACAGAATGGACACCACAAAACAAACATTTTTCTTAAACCTTTTATAATGTTGTTAATCTATAGACTATAGAAAGACAAAGTTTCTTTTAGTATAGCTGTGTATTGAGTGTTTAACAGAATGGATGGCCTTGCTGTTGTTCAAAGCCTGTGACCCTTTAACAGGCTTCTGTGGGCCTCAGTATAGACAGAGTACTTCCAGACTAAACAGACCACTTTTATCACCATTGACCAATTTGTCAGGCGATGTACTGTACATATAACACTTCTAATACTTGCGCATCCCAAAATGTAAAACACACCTGCAGGACTGGTGAGTGCTTTTAATAAAGTCTGTTTTAGATTTCCCATTAGCTCTTCACAGTGCATTAAACGGGCATGTCTTTGATTGCTTGACTGTAGCCAAGCCAGGATTTCAATAAGGATCAGATTAAAGATTCCCTTTGACCACTCTGTATTGGGAGGTTGGTTTAGTGCATGGTATCTTAACAAGCGCTCCACTGAGTTTTAGTCAGTCTGGACTTACTCATCTCACTGCACTGATGAAGTGGAAGCACCTGTACGTATTTTAGGCATATACTGAGAACTGCTCAAAGGTGAACTACTTTTGGGTGAGGCTTGGCATGAAGGCTTTGCGAAACCTCTTGCCTGCATTTGATTAAACTTTGCTTAAACATTTGTATGGACAATGGGCACTAATAGGCTGAGCTGCTGCATCGTAATTTGCTATGTTTTACATCTTTTTATGTTGGCATCATTGAAAGCCTATTTGTTTACAGTCACTCCTGCTGTATTTGTAGATGAATATTATTACATTTAGGCCTACATTTTCTTTAGTGCCCACTCCTTTTTTTTTCCTCCTCAGTTTGAAATGTTCAATTTGAGTGTCATCGCAGTGCTGCAACACACTTCTCCAGTTTTCACTCGATGAACCTCAGCAGTGGATGTTGCCAAGCTTCGGAACTCTAGAGACGAGAGTTCAGCTTGACTTGTCTCTATCGGGCCTTGACGGGACGCATGACCACAAGGGTCAGATGAAGGAATGTAAATGTGAACCAGCCAAACTCAGACCATTACTCCTTAGCCTGTGGGAAACTAGCAACTCAGCATGACTAGGACCCTGCCTTCCACGCAATAGCACCTCAAGGAACAAGTCTTTAAAAGAGAAACTAAAGCTTTTAATTTATAATGTGTTTTGAAAATGGAGGATATATATATATGATTGACAGGCTAGACATGGGCCCCTCTTTTACATTAAGCCTCGTCTAGGAGGCTAGTGAGACACTAAGAGCCAGTGCTTTTGTTGTTTCCATATACTTGAGTTGTGTGGATTATTGTAGTTTTTGGGAAAAAATGGTCCTGGGGTTCAAATACTGCATGAAAGTATAGACCACATAGCTCTGATATGTTACTGAGGTGAACACTGTCCCATATGTATCATAACAATGTACAGACATACATTAATTATAAAGACCGTGGGATCACATTACTAACAAAACAGGAAGCACAAATGATAAAATCAGAAAAGATTGCTACATAGTTCAAAACCTGACCCCTGTCACCAATCCCCAGTGCAAATGGAATTAAAGAACTGTAGCTGAAAAGAAAGCTAACTCACAGATGGGAAAAAAAAACTTCAGCTCAGGGTGAAATGCTGTAAGTGGGGAGTTTGGGGCTGTGGCCCACCCAGGGTTAAAATTGTAATGAAAATATATGTGTTATATAGGTAATTGGCTAAAGTATGATTGTCATTACTACTTTAGAATTTGATTGTTACCAGTTGGCTTCAATCTAGATATGCCCTACAAGTGTCTTACAGGAGTCTTTCTGAAGATCCCTTTCAAGCTGCAGCATTAAAACAGTAACTTAGTTTTAATCATTAAACATGAAATACACGTAATACCATAACATGTTAATAATTTACTTGAATTTACGGTTTAAAATGCAATTGTGTTTGGAGGTTCATTGTTGTTATATCTTATGGTCATTAGCAACACTGGTCCCGTTTATTTGTGTTGAATATATTTTGATTGATTTTTGATGGAGTCAGACTTTGTGACCAACAATACATGGAAAGATTGGTGCTGGGGAGCAGCAGTCTAGTGTATCTTTGATCTGTAGCTTTGCTACTTGAAAATATACAATAAAACTCAACACTGTAAGGGTTGGCTTATACTTCTGTCGCAGATGAATGTGATATATCAGGTGCAGACAGCTATAAAAGCTCTGCAGTTTCACTATTTGCTGTACGAAGGATGCATCGTGATGAAGCCCTTTTTACTGTGCAGCTGTCGCTCATACTTTAAATACAGACTGCATTTGCATAACTGGAAAAAATTGACATTTTAGGAGGTGTGCTGAATTTAAAAAAAAAAAATCAAAAGTGACATTGTTGGTACATCCGTCCTCTCAACCAACAGAGAATCCGAAAGGGAGAATTTTATACATTAATTAGAGAAATGTGGGTATGTGACAGCGAGAGATATTTTAGGTATTTTAGAATGACAGATAAAAGGTTTGACCATTGCTGATCACACGTACCGGGTATCCTGGCGTGGCTCACCCTCTGCCTCTTGCTCTCTTTTGACAGGTGTCCCCCAAAGCTCAGTCCTGGGACCCCTCCTGTTTTCTCTCTACACCCGCTTCCTGGGTCCCCTCATCTGCTCCCATGGCTTCTCGTATCATCTCTATGCTGATGATGGTTTATGCTTTAGTATGTCGACAGTACACCTTTGTGACATAAATGATTTTAATTAAAATATACAGCACATATACATATTTAAATTTTAAGGATTTGTTTTGGACTTCAAGTTAGACAAAGATAGGGTTCTCTTTAAAGTGTAACCACTGTATGTTTTTACTGTGGGTTTGAATGTATTATGTTCAAACAGCAGTTAAAACGCAGCAGTGTTTCATGGGGGGGGGGGGGAGGCAAAAATAGTTCAACAGCTTGGTATTTGAATACGCAGACGTCAGGAATGAGCTTGGCAATTGTTTGTGTAATTTTGTTGTTACTCTTTTATGGAATCAACTAAATGGAATGATAGTCTTAGTTGTTACCGTAATTAGTAACTCTGAATTGGACTGTTTGGCTACAACTCTTACATTTGAGTCCAAGACAAGAAGAAAGGGGAAGTGAAGTTTCATGTTTTTAGTTCAATAAAATTATTTTATATTATATTTACTTGACTGAACACCATATACAAAAATGATGACTGCAATAGCTACTGATTGATTGGATAAGCAGCAAAATCTACTACTTATTCAAAGTCTCCAGTTTTATGGAAAACAAAACATTATGTTCCTTCCTCCTTGGTATGTAAAATCTGTCATCATTTTGATTGAGTTTCCATTTCTTTACTTCATCTTGTTAAACTGTGTTAAAATGCTTTGTTATCTTATATTTGAGCAGCTGCTGTGCAGTCAAAATAGGCAAAGCCTTCAGATTAGGACCAGGGGACCTATGGTCAATATCCATTTAGGTCATATATGTATGTATAGTTTCAGGTTGGTTTCCAAAGTACCTGTTGCTGTCCCTAAAGAGAGTAAAATTTGTTTTTACAGTTAGACTTCAAATTGTAAATTGGCAACACCAAAGAATGGGCATTGGCTTGTTAAATAATCCACAATGCTATCTCTTATTGGATTGTTGTTAAATGATGTTCATTAGCGGCAGGCTCATGGACATCTTCGCCCTTGAATTGAAGTATGTGTGCAAAAGCATAACACTCCTATCATCACTCACTACCATGACAAAACATGACCTGGAGAAATATGATCTGAAACTATCTTAGGAGGCTCCGGAATCCTGCTTGGAAATTACCACCATGCTTACATTCTGTTTTTCGCAGTAAAAAGAAACCCCTTTTCTGAACTTTGGATGTAGCATGTGGGTGGATTTATAAAGATTGCAGTTGGAATTTTTTTTAGTTTTTTTTATGTGAAGTAGGTTCATGCAACATTAAGATGATTGCAATTGTACCAGGTATTTTAAACTGCGATTGTTTTTTGTTATATGTAAGTGCTTTGACTTCAAAACTGAATTATCCCACATAAATACCCATCCCCTGCTTTCGCCCCTTGGTTACCACTTCCTGTAGACTTTTTTTTTAATTGAAGAAATCTGAAAGGACTTGTTGCAATTGAAAAATAGAAGACTCTGCAGAGAGTAGTTTTGGGGGGTGGGGAGAATAATGCACCAGTGGCTCTTGCGTTTTCAACAACGTGTAATATCCCTCATGGGCTCTAACCTTATCATCTCTGGTGTCAACATTAGCTCCATTAAGTGCCCAACCCCTGTGAATAAAGTCATACCTTTAATAAATAACTGGGCTTATCAAAAGAAAAATAGGTCCAACAATAGTTAATCTGCAAGCTTACAGTAAAACATAAACATTATAATTCATGATAAACTATGTGCATTTAAATATCTGGTAAGGTTAACGGCAGTAAATGTAAATCAAAATAAGATGTTTTATACAACATTTCTATTTACTTTATTCAATTAATTTTTTTACAAAAACAACTTCCTATAATGTTATTTAACACCACCTGTCTGTCTCGACTACAACTAATTAAACCAGTGATACTATTAATTAATTTTAAATTGGGGAATACAAAATTATACACTACCTTCCAACAAGTATTGGGGCAGAGCAGGGAGGGATTGGAGTACAGTATATACTCCAGGTTGTATCTTCTAACACTGTACAAGGAGCACAGTTTTCAGTACAGCAAATATGTTTCTGTGTGCAAGCCTGCTTTTTGTCTGCAAGCCTGCTTTTTGTCTGTAGTTTACACCACTGAAAACCTTAAACTTGCCTGTTTCTGAAAAAAATGTTTCTGAAAACCAGTAAATATCAAAGGGAGGGATTGAATGATCTACAGCAATTTACTAAAAGAAACGTTGTAAAATTCAATTACAAACGTTTTGACTGAAGTAACTCTTTTAAGGAATTAAACAGACTAGTTGGAACATTTGTCATTGAATCTTTGAATTTCAAAAGTAACACTTTTAAGTGCTTATCGCTTTAATCAAATGTGTTGTTTTTGTGTGTATGCAGTTTAGGTTAATTTATTAATTTTATAACCAGAATATGACTAATTTATAAAGTACTGAAACTGAACAGCAGATAAACCTCTCCCACCCAATAAATGAGAAGTGAAATTAAAATAAATAAAATAGAAAGCATCTGTTTATATTGAACAGGCTTCTGTAGGACTCTTGGGTTGTTTTTTGATAGCCAAATTGTACATTCTGCTATTGACCAGTTTTAAATGAGTGCTGAAAATGCTGGAAAGTTTTACCTATTCGTAACAATTGCAGAATGGATAGTCACACTACACCCACATTTAAACTTAGTCCATTGTGAAGAAGAAATTGATGGGAAAATGCCTATGGGAGTGGGGGCATACATTATCAAAGCTCGGTGAGGCCTGACCTCTTAATGCTGAAAAAACGTTCCGCTGCATTCTAAATTTGTAACTCTTTGATAAACGTTTACTTTGCTCAGTGAATCATAAACACTTGATTCAATGAAGAGCAATGCCTGATCAGCATTGATCATTACAGGTCACGATTCAAAAGACACTGCCTGAAGATGGTCACAGTGTGGCCTTAAAGTTACAAATAAGGATAGGGAATCCTGGATTCAACTCTCAGATCAGCCACTCATTTACTGTGTGCTACAAAAAAGAAGCCTATGCAGTTCACCCGTGTAGTAAACTGTATACAAGCAGGACTGAATGAACGTGGCTACCTTGCATGTGAGTGTCAGTATATGTAGCATTGTATCTCCCCACATATTTGATTTGTTTTTTTACTAAGAGTTTTAATTTTGCAGTTAAATGGAGAGGTGCCTCAGGCATGTTTTTTTTTTAAAGCAGGGTACGTCAAAAATACTGGTAATTAGAATGAAGCAGGTAGGTAAAAACTCAATATGGTACGACTGATTAAATTAATTACTGGAAGGTTTTTATGTAATGTCTCATGGAATACAGTAGGCAAAGCGAGATCTCTGATGGATTGAAAGATCCTCAGCAGTCTGTATATGTATATATATATATATATATATATATATATATATATATATATATATATATATATATATATATATATACACACAGTGGTTTGCAGAAGTATTCACCCCCCTGCAAAGTTTTCACATTTTGTTGGCACCTGAGTGTACTCCACAACGCTTTCAAATTAGACTTTACATGTAGAATCTACACAAACTACTCCACATTGATAAAGTTAAAAAATGCATATAGAATATAAATAAGTAAGATTTACAGAGAAAAACAGATTTATCTCAGTTGCATAAGTATTCAACCCCTTTGCTACTGCAGCCCTAAATCAGCTCAGGTGCAAATGATTTGTTTGAAATGTCACAAAATTAGTGAAATGGTTTCAGCCTGTGTGTACTCAAAGTGGTTTAACTTGTAGATAATTTCCGTCAGGTATACAAAGACTTTCAAGCTGCAACTCACATAGTGATCCAACAAAGCAACCATGGAGACCAAGGAGCTTTTGAAACAAGTCAGGGATAAAGTGGTAGAGAGGCACAGAGCAGGAGAAGGGTACAAGAACATTTCAAAGGCACTGATTATCTCTCTCAGCACAGTGAAGTCCATCATTAAGAAGTGGAAGATGCATCACACCACCCAAACTACCCAGATCAGGTTGCCCTCCCAAGCCGGGCAAGCAGGAAACTGGTGCGTGATGTCACTCTGAAGCCAACATTGACCATGAGAGATCTGCAAAGAGATCTGCATCAACAATAAGCCGGTCCCTACACAAAGCTGGCCTGTATGGACGGGTTGCAAGAAAGAAGCCATTACTCAAAAAGCCTCGTCTTAAAGCACGTATGGAGTTTGCGAAAATGCATATAGGTGATTAAAATTTAACTTTTCGGTCTAAATTCCAAGCGTTATGTCTGGTGCAAGCCCAACACTGCACATCACCCAGTCAACACAATCCCAAATGTCAAGCATGGCGGTGGCAGCATCATGTTATGGGGATGTTTCTCTTCAGCAGGGACTGGGAAGCTTGTCAGGATAGAGGGGAGAATGGGTGATGCAAAGTACAGGCGAATCCTTGAGGAAAACCTGTTTGAGTCAGCCAAGACTCAAGAAACTGAGGTGGAAATTCACATTTCAGCAGGACAATGACCCGAAGCACAAAGCCAAAGCCACACTGGAGTGGTTGAAGTCAAAGTCCTGACATGAATCCAATCGAAAATTTATGGCGAGACTTGAAGATTGCAGTCCATCGACGATCCCCAACAAACTTATCAGAACTGGAGCAATTTTCCCGTGAAGAATGGGCAAAAATGTCACCATCCTACTGTGCAAAGCTAGTAGAGACCTATCCAAAAGGACACATAACAGTAATTGCTGCAAAAGGTGCTTCTACCAAGTACTGACTTAAGGGGCTGAATACTTATGCAACCAGTAAATTTCATGTTGTACATTTTCAGTGCAAGTTTTGCTGTTTAACCTCCTCCTCATATAACAGTGTTCAGTTTAATAAAAAAAAAGTTTGTTTGAAAAACTGTGCATACATTATTTGTAATTCAATAAAATGTGACATTATTGGTAGGGGGGGAATACTTCTGCTAACTACTGTATATATATATATATATATATATATATATATATATATATATATATATATATATATATATATATATATATATATATACAGTACTGTGCAAAAGTTTTAGGCAGGTATGAAAAAATGCTGTAAAGTAAGAATGCTTCCAAAAATAGACATGTTAATAGATTATATTTATCAATTAACTAAATGCAAAGTGAGTGAACAGAAGAAAAATCTAAATCAAATCCATATTTGGTGTGACCACCCTTTGCCTTCAAAACAGCATCAAGCATCAATTCTTCTAGGTACACTTGCACACAGTTTTTGAAGGAACTCAGCAGGTAGGTTGGCCCAAACATCTTGGAGAACTAACCACAGCTCTTCTGTGGATTTAGGCAGCCTCAGTTGCTTCTCTCTCTTCATGTAATCCCAGACAGACTCGATGATGTTGAGATCATGGCTCTGTGGGGCCATACCATCACTTCCAGGACTCCTTGTTCTTCTTTACACTAAAGATAGTTCTTAATGACTTTCACTGTATGTTTGGGGTCGTTGTCATGCTGCAGAATAAATTTGGGGCCAATCAGATGCCTCCCTGATGGTATTGCATGATGGATAAGTATCTGCCTGTACTTCTCAGCATTGAGGAGACCATTAATTCTGACCAAATCCCCAACTCCATTTGCAGAAATGCAGCCCCAAACTTGCAAGGAACCTCCACCATGCTTCACTGTTGCCTGCAGACACTCATTCGTGTATGCTCTCCAGCCCTTCGGCGAACAAACTGCCTTCTGCTACAGCCAAATATTTCAAATTTTGACTCATCAGTCCAGAGCACCTGCTGCCATTTTTCTGCACCCCAGTTCCTGTGTTTTCGTGCATAGTTGAGTCGCTTGGCCTTGTTTCCACGTCGGAGGTATGGCTTTTGGCCGCAAGTCTTCCATGAAGGCCACTTCTGACCAGACTTCTCCAGACAGTAGATGGGTGTACCAGGGTCCCACTGGTTTCTGCCAGTTCTGAGCTGATGGCACTGCTGGACATCTTCCGATTGCGAAGGGAAGTAAGCATATTGTGTCTTTCATCTGTTGCAGTAAGTTTCCTTGGCCGACCACTGTGTCTACGGTCCTCAACGTTGCCCGTTTCTTTGTGCTTCTTCAAAGAGCTTGGACAGCACATCTGGAAACCCCTGTCTGCCTTGAAATTTCTGCCTGGGAGAGACCTTGCTGATGCAGTATAACTACCTTGTGTCTTGTTGCTGTGCTCAGTCTTGCCATGGTGTATGACTTTTGACAGTAAACTGTCTTCAGCAACCTCACCTTGTTAGCTGAGTTTGGCTGTTCCTCACCCAATTTTATTCCTCCTACACAGCTGTTTCTGTTTCAGTTAATGATTGTGTTTCAACCTACATATTGAATTGATGATCATTAGCACCTGTTTGGTATAATTGTTTAATCATACACCTGACTATATGCCTACAAAATCCCTGACTTTGTGCAAGTGTACCTAGAAGAATTGATGCTGTTTTTAAGGCAAAGGGTTGTCACACCAAATATGGATTTGATTTAGATTTTTCTTCTGTTCACTCACTTTGCATTTAGTTAATTGATAAATATAATCTATTAACATGTCTATTTTTGAAAGCATTCTTACTTTACAGCATTTTTTCACACCTGCCTAAAACTTTTGCACAGTACTGTATATATATATATATATATATATATATATAGATATATATAGATATATATTAGGGCCTGGAATTAACACTTGTTATAAAACTAAGAGTATATAATTTTAACTTCCTAGTAACAAGCAGCAGTCATACATTATAAACACAACAAAGTGTGATTCAAAAAACATTTCTATAAAAAGCTCCTCAAGAGCAGTAAAAGTATCATGTAATAACAAGCCATTCATATATCCATACACTATACACATAACTATTTTACTGTACCGTGGTATGTATTACATTTTATATGATTTTTTTTGTTTCTGTTTGAGAAACGTTATTTGTATAAACTTCACATTTTAAATCACATTCAGACTGGGCAGTCCAGGATAATCCTAATCTCTCCCCCCCCCCCGCTTTTTTTTAAATTGCTAGTATGTGGCCTAGCCTGAAACACATCTGTTCCCACTTTCTCACTATGGTGCATTGTTGTCGCGGAATGGCTATGAGGATGGTAACAGCTGTATGGAGACTTGATCTGCAGAGAGTATGCAGACCTTGGCTATAGCAGAGCCAGTAACTATTTCTGGTTTGCTGTCGTGGAGGGAGCAGTTTAATTGACTTCTAGTGGAATTCTTTTGCAGCTGCTACACTGGGTGACCCTTACTTTGCCTTTCTTCGTTGGGGACTGTGTGAAAACGGATTGTAAGTATCTACAAAATAGAAACGAGACTGAAGGCTGTGGCCTCTCTGAATGAGGAGATAAGAGGGTTTGTTTTGAAACGGGAGGCAGGACTTTTCAAAAGGTGTACAGCTTTGTATGTAAATATACCAGTGCTGCTTATAGGCTGGGGCACAAGCCAAGGGTTGAGTGAGCCTAAGGGTGTTTTACATAAAAATGCAAAGCCTGACAGGATCAGTGTGTCTAACATAAGACAGCTTCTTGATTAGCATGGGACTGGGTGGCTGACTCATTTCCTGCCCCCTTTCACTAGCTGCTCGCTATATTCTGAAGCAGGGGAGCCATTCAGGAAAAAAAGAAGCAGCAGAGGCAGTAGAAGCAAGCAGCGGAGGAGCCTATCGGCTGAGCTAATCCAAACATTTGTAACCACTTCAAATCCGGCCCTTCCCTGTGCCTGCAGAAGCAAGAGCCAGTGTCTGAGAAATAGCTTGAAAGGAGAGGAGGGCGAATGACAACAGAGAAAACACTCAGCCATGGCTCCCAGACTTCATTAGCTCTGGATCTCACAGGAATAAATTGCTTCCAGGACATGTTTTCTGAGCCTCTCTCTCACACTCACCAACGCGCACACACACACGCACACATACACCCTGTGTGTGTGCATGTGTGCAAAGAGCAGCAGCTGCATGGCAGTTAAAACGAAGATTGCCTCCTGACTAATGTGTCTTGGCTCAGCGTGCATCATTGATTCTTTGATTAGATTTTGATAGGTGAAGAAGAGGATTTTTATTTTTACCCCGCTGCATCCAGAAACAAGCCTTATCCTTGATCCCACAGCGACAGATTGACACTGCCTCCCTTCAGTGGCCTGGAGAGCCCAGTTTTAGGTCAAAGCCAAAAGGCTGAGTTTTTTTTTTTTAATTTGTTTGGGCCTTTTGTGTTGCAGCTCACAGTTGGCTAAGCGCTCCCGTGCTGAATCAGGCTATTGTTTGAATCCCAGGGCTTTTCACGCTGCAAATCTCTGGACCCCCTCTCTTTTTGCCTCTTGCACATGAATCTGGAAACTACAAGCTGAACTGATTGCAAATGAAGTGTAATGCATTGTGGGAAGTGTGTAAAATTGGATCACTTGAGGAAAAGGAAGGGGACCCAAAGCCGGCTCTCTCTGTGTCTAAGGCAACTGCAGCACCAGCAGCCGTAGCGTGTTTGTAGTGTGTGTGTGCGTGTGTGTGTGTGTGTGTATGTGTGTGTGTGAGTGCCGGTTTGATTTCCCTCCTGCCATGCCGCTATTCTGATCTTCCAGGGCAAACATAGCATAAAGCTGTGGGGCCCGGCTAATGCTGCGAAGGGATTAAGCTGCAGGTAGCCCCTCTCTGTCACAATGAAGAAGACACGGAGTACGACCCTGCGCCGAGCCTGGCCTAGCTCTGATTTCTCTGACCGGGCCTCTGACCGCATGAGGTCCCGCAGCGAGAAGGACTACCGTCTGCACAAACATTTCCCACCGGCTTTTATATCCCAGGCGTCTCGAGGATACATGACATCAGGTTGGTTCGATGTTATTCTGCTTCATGGGAAAGCTATGCTTGTATGTGTTGAAGGTGGTGTCTTTATTTAAGTAGAATTGTGTGTGGTGGTCTCAGAGACACAACGAGAAAAGGTAGGGATCAATTTGGGTAAATGTGGCTAATAGCATCAGTAATTAAGAGCAGTGCAAAAAAAAGAAACATACATCCTCCATTTTAGACCCAGCAAGTTTCCCAGCAGGACCTTTCAACGTGGTATTTGTAGCACATTTGTCAATAAGATCCATTATTACAACCTTTATCATCCAGCATTTTCTTTGCAGAAGACAAAATTAATCTCTAGGGGTTCTGAAACCAATTCTGTAGCGCATCCATTCTTTCCTCCTTCTTGCATTAATTTATGCATTGATCGTTAACTGGTGACAAGCAGGCTTCTGGGTTTGTCTTTCCTGGGTAGAGATAATGGGAATACTCTGATTAATGATAGGGTGCTCATTTACCTAGAAATATTTATACATACCATAATCAAAAAAGAGAGTGAAAGAAATTAGGCAGAAAGTTTCCTTGTGTGTAGGTACCCAAAAACATTGTTAGTGCTAAATCCCTCACAAGCCAAGCTAATGTTGTGTGGGATATTTATTTAAATGGTGTCAAATATCAATGCAGTTTAAGGATACCTTTCTTCCTCTATTGGCTTGCCAGGCTTTGTTTATGTCCTTTTAAACTGCTAAGCAGATGGTTAAGGGAAGGCCCCTTTTCTCACCAAGCACAGCTGTGTAATAGTCACACTACAAAGATGGATAAAAAAATAGCATGTCTGTAAATCTGATAGTATAATTATTATTACAGAAAAATGTGTTCAGGTGCCACAGAAATATAGCTTTAGCCAGTGAGTACATTAATATTATGGTCCCTCTCAGCACAAAAAACTGGCAGCTTTTAAACCTTATGACTAATAAACATTAATATGCGACCGCATGCTTATTTTCTGTGTGCCATGCCAACATTTAGAAAAAAGGTGAAATGTTACCCTTTTAGAAAAAAAAAATCTGGCTTCCTTAGTGGCAAGTTTGGTTTCTTTAAAACTAAAGCAATGAATTGATATTTTTTTTAAATGTAGTTATTTTGCATGGCATGCATAATTTAAAAGTCAGGTTGGTGAAGAAAAGCTGTTTTTTCTTTTGTTTGTTGCTGCATTTATGGTGAAAAAATCAATTTACAATATCCACTTGCGGATGGGTCTGAGGTGCAAAGTCTTTGTTCCTAATGCCTAACTCCCTTTGGGCACTCTGTGCTTTAACACCAGGCGCAGGTCTCATACCTATTGCTCTCTAATTTTTACAATCCTCAGTCATGTTGATTTTACATAACTGTGTTCATTACAGTGATGAGTCACTGTACTGTTTTAATGGCGTCTTGTAATGTGTTCCGAAAGTGTGATGTTTTTCCTGACAGCTTTACAAGGCAGTATAACTTACCTACATATGTAACAACAGTATTCACATTTTCTGTGTTCAAACACGCTAATCAGATGAAGCGCAGGTATCATGTATCCACATACTCAAATGACCAGGTCGTGATTAGTCTTCAGAACAGCCTCTTTACGGGGTAGAGCAGTGCCTCTTTTAGGGAAACATGTATACTTTTAAAAGGATTAAGTCTTTGTATTCCAGTAAGGGTAGTTACAGTTTATAGACTCCTCAATCTCTCCCAATCTTTTTACACTCTGTCTCGTCGTTTTTTAAAGCATCTCAATGAAAACACAGTATCATATTCTCTTGTTGTAACACAGGTTTAATAGCATTTGAACCATGCGTATAGTTTTAGTATACTGAATTCTATAATGTCATTGTTTTGAAATAAATTGGACTCATAAAATCAGTCCATTCACTTAACAGCTGACAAACACATTTCAGTCATACATTTTTTTTTTTTAGAATCTTTTAGAAATCTTGAAAAAGTGTAGTTGTTATGCTTCCAAAACCCTGCTGTGAATGAATACAGGCTCTCTGAAAGAACAGCAAGTGTAAAATAGGGCACAGCGCCTTCAAACTCAAGGGGGCTTTTCAGAACTTTCTGTGTCTGCTTGCCTAATGGTTTAGGTCTTACTGTCATTAGTATGGTCAGAGTTGCTTCTCTAAATGAAAAGGGTGAGATGGAGGAGCTGTATGCTTTGTAAAAGAAAGGACTGTTTTTTTTTCCGTCTTGGATGTTTTTAGGGAAAAGACTTGAGAAGGCAGGTAACAAAGTGCAACCATAACCTTCCAGGTTTTTTCAATCATATGCAGGATATGATACCCCAGCAGTATGCAACCCCAGAGCACTTTTCATTAAAACAGAGATATTTTATTTCAGTTTCATAAGTGCTTTTTAAGTGTCAGGTGAAACCTTAGTGCTTATTTTCCTGACCTTCCTGACATTTCAAGGGCAAAATAAAATTAAAATAAAGTGTACGGTCTGTGGCAGGATAGCAGCTGGAAATCAGGGCAGGAGAGACGGGCTGCAGGAGATTAGAATTGAGACAATCGGTTTACTTTAAAAAGAAAAAAGAAAAGGAAAAAGAGAATGAATCCTGAATATTTTAAGCCTGAAGAATCCACAGAGAGGTTGTTGAATGGCCCCACAGTATGCACTGCCAAATCTGCATTGGTTCAGGGTTTATTCATGCTTCCTAGCAACCCCCGGGTTCAGAGGTTAAATGATTTCGCCATTATGCGGGATGAATATACATTCAGGCACAGATTTGGAAAGAAGTGATTTGTAAGCAAAGGACGAGCAAGCCTGTGTCTATTTCATTCCCTACTGCACTGTTAAGAAGGCTGTGATGTCTAAAGATTAAATCTTTTATTAAAAAAATGAATATGTTTCACCAGCTCCTCTCCGAAATCTAAATATGTTTAGAGGGATAACACAACATTATATTCATGCAATAAAATGTGCGTCGTTGAAGATGTGTCATCGCAAATGTATGTTTCAAATACTAGTTTTGGTTAAATATTTGAACTATTTGTAAGACAGCTTTTTTTCTGTGTGGTTCATCAGATTGCTTTCATGCTTTCAAATGTACACAAAAGAGTTTCTGATGTTTAATTTTGCAATAATGCTTTTTTTTCTTTGAGAAGCATCAAATGGCAATATTGAACCATAATCCATAACCCCCTTATTTTAACTTAATGTAATTGGGTTATCAAGATTTAATATACTATAGTTATAAACTTAAAGTTGTGTCCCACAATAATGTACACTTTTAAATGGAAATAGAATTCCTTGGTGTCTGTTTGCTACATTCTTCCATACTTAAGCAATCAGTGCACTCAGCTTTGGCCTTGTTGACATGTAAAGTTTACACTGTAAAGTTAGTATGCATAAAGTTTACATTGTGTAAAGGTATTACGCTATAGTAACAAACTTGAAACCTTCACTGGAAACCTGCATTCATATTTGTCACTGAGTCAAATGGGTAACTCACATTCAAGCTATATTTTCAGGAAGCAAAGCCATGTAAAAGGGGGACTGATAACATTTTACAAGAAAAAAAGATCACATTACTAATGTACTGTTCTATATATATTTTGTATTTGTGAGAGACAATGGCATAGACATGCTGTTGGAAAATTCCAGGAGAGTACCAGGAAGAGCATCTAAATCCTGCCTTGAACACCCCCTGCTACCCTGTCCTTGACATTGCCAGATTGTGTGGTGGTTTTGTGATGCGAACAAATGTCCACTTGTGGCTGAGCTGAAACCACTTTTAACATCTTACCTGAGCCAGATGTCAATCCTATTAAAGTGAAAGGCTTAGGAAGCTAGTGAATGAACCAACTGCGCTATCTTCACCATAGCTGTTATTTCTTTAACATGGGCTTAAAAGTTTTATATACAGCCTTTTAATGTTGATGTACTTGTGATTAGTTGGTACAGTTTAATGAAATGGTTGATACTGGGGATCACCCCCTTCCCTGCCAACAGCAGAATCAATGGTATTGTTTTGATACATACAGTGCAGTTTTACTCGTATGATTTGGATTAAGTTTGCATTTAAGTAGGTTTCTGTATTAAATCTAATCAAAGCAATGATGTCAGTTGTTCATGGTTCATAATTTTCCTAGTATCCTGTAGAACCAGTAGGAACCAAACTGTCTTTATAAGCAGCACATGAGAGATAGATTTAGTAAATGAACCGGCAATGGGTTAGAGGGGTGTGTAAGGACAGTTTAGTGTGCAGGAAGGACCTAAACGCTGGAGCAAAACAAGGCAAGCTTCTAAAATGTTGGTTGGTAATGGGGAGTAAACCAAGATCTTGAGATCTCTCATACAGTAAAGGTTGCCTATAAGGTACCACTGCTTATTGCTTTAAATTTTTTTGGCTGTTTTAATATCACTTTTACATGTGTTTCAATATCAATCTCTATCGCAAGTTAAGTTACCATTATTTAACCCACTGACAGGCCTCTGGTGAAGACACTGAGATCCCTCTGCTTTCCCATGGTTGTTGCTGAATAGTTGCACATGGCATGCAGCTTATATTGCAGAAAAACACGTTTTCTAATTCTACTTATCTTTCCAGTTTTGTGACCAGTCATTGTAGGTCATGATGATTTACTGTTGAGGGTCCTCATTTAAATAATTAGGACCTTTATGCGTCACTAACTTTTATTATACACTCCTAGAGATTTCAGATTGCATTTGACTTTTATCTGATATATTTTAACTGTAATGGTGGGAATGCATCACAGTAAGGGAGAGGTGTCCAAAAAAGGGTCACTGTTATGGACAGTAGGAGTTAAGTGTATTTTGATGCAGGTATTGATTACACTTGTGCTTCAGTCCTAAACAAAGCAGAATTATTGCAGCTTTTAATTTGAATACGACTAAAGAAACAGTAGTCCAGTAATGCTAACAAGTTATCTTCTTCCGTGATTACTGTGGATGACACTTTGTCAGCATGTGCATTTACCTCTGGTTCTGCTGTGTTGTGTTGTAGTGCATCGTTTTTTTTTATGAATAGTCAGGAGTGGTATTGCATTATCTCCCACCCATGCTGGTCTATTTATTTTCTTTATGGTCGAGGCTGAATCAGTTGCCTCACTGCATCACTGCTGGAAAACCTGTTGTGCATTATTATCTCATACTGGTGTTTGCTTGTTTGCTTGCTTGCTTGCTTGCTTTATTTGTTGTAAACAGGTTTAACTGGAAAGTTTACTGACTGACACTAAAGGTCTCAAGTCACCACATCAGATAGGCTTACACAAAGCACTAAACAGTCAAAGACAACAAGCCATATACAACTAAAGCATTAAAATGAAGTATATAAAGGCTGAAATGAGACAATCAAAAAAAAATCCCTTTTACATGCAGTTGGGTTCTTTCAGAAGATACAGTGCTTTTTGTAAATAAATAAATATTGCTATACAGAAACAAAAATATAAAACTGTGAGCTCTGTCGAGTGATGGACCATAACTGTACACTTAACCCATACAAAAGCAAGACACATTCAAAGTATTGACAAAGTGGTTAAATGAATGCCACCTATATCGATCATTAATCACAAACAGGTAATAGGGTATCAGTTTGTAACTCTGAACAAAACCTGTTTTTACATCAGAAAAATGGGGCGAATACAGTAAATCACCTATGGGGTAATGGTTTAGACCCCAGTGTACTCACTGGGTTGATTTTAAATGGCACTCTGCATGAAATCTAAGTACACTCCCTGGCTTTAACCCCACAATTACAGCTGCTGACAATACTTTGAAGAGAGCAGCCATTTGGCCAGGACACCCTACCAGCACAACCACCTCCAGGTGTAAGAATCCATTTCCGCACCCTCATGTTTCTGAGTGTTGGACTGTGAGGGAAATATAGGATCGAACAAGCACCTGTGTCAGGAAAAGGCAGTGGGAAAAAAAAATAAAACTGCAACCATTGTCTAATGCATTGAGAGAAACAGGTTAACAACATGCGGACCCGAAACCAGCTTGTTCTCAGTAATAATAATGAACACAGTTGTTGTACAATCACTTCCAATGTGTGGCTTTACTTGTATTTGTCTTGCACTTCTTTAGGTTTTGTGAAAGCTCCCTTTAGTACCAACTCCCCATACATAAACCTTAAAACCCAAAAGAGATTACGCAGAGAAAATAAACACCATATTACATTTTTTACATTAACATTTTTTATGATTTTTTTTGGGGGGGACTATGAATGTTTTTAGTTTCTATGACTTTCTTGATCCTATTATCTCCTGAGACGTTTAATAATGGCCATGTCAACAAGTCTGTAGAGTGGTCAGAGCCATCTACTGCATTGCTAGCAATGGAAGAAATGTACTGAAGGAAACCTGATTTGTAGCAGATATGCACCAGATAGCTCTTGATCCTACCAGTATACAGACCATTTCGTTTATCTAGCCTTTACTGTGTGTATTTGGTGATTCTAATAGGAATAAAGAAGTCAAAGACAAGGACAGTTAGAACAGAACAACCCAAAGTTTCTTGCACAGAGTAAAACAATAAACCAGTAAAATCAAATGTGAGCCACATCTCTCAGCACTCTGCATAGCCCTCAGAATCCTTGCAGATAGCAACAAAAAAAGGGACCTAATATAATTTTGAAAAATAAGTTTCAAATTCACATAAAAACTAGGCTTTCTGCACTTGAAACCTCACTAGTTGAAAGTAAACGTGTGAATAAGAACATGATCTGTAGCTCTGATCTTTTGTAACAGTTGTAAAAACACATTGCAGGGGGGGCACTGGTGATGCCTTTAAGCTGCTGTGGGCTGCATTCTACTGTACCAGCTAAAAATAACTACATTGTGGACATCCCAGCTGTTGACATCACTAACCCATCTTTGCATACAGTATTTACAGGTTAGCTGCAGACACAAAGCCACGAAGAAGGAGCTTATTAACATCTCTAAAATGGCACATAGTGACTGTACTTTAGACCTCATGGAGTACATACACAATGCAGTCTAATACTGCATTCTTAAAGGGGGTTATTGCTTGTGAAATAATTACATAAATTGTGTCTGTCATGCACGTCTGCTCACTATGTGTATTTTATCTAGCCAATGCTTTTAGGTCAATTTCCTTACCTATTTATTAGATTTATTAATATTATTACTCTCTTCTGTTGTGATTGGTTTTTTGCAGGTTTTAACATGTTCCAGGACATGTTAATATTTCAGATATAGCTATATAGGTAAACTGTTTTATATTTGCTGTACAGTTGGTCACATGGTTTGATTGCAGCCATACATTGGAGTGAGTCTGAATTACAACATATGAAGGGCTTAGGTACCAGGAAGCAGAAGCGACCTTTGATCTAGCATTGACTAGCGTCTTTTGAAATATCTGCATATTCCAAACAGAAGAAAATGGAGGGGTTGGGGCAATAAGAGGTAAGAAATGATTTTGATAAGCACTCCTTTTAATACTGAATCAAAGTTTTGACATGTAAAAGAAATCAGAGAAATCAGAGAATAAAAAAACAGGAGCATTATACTTAACGTCACCTACACTTTAGTATAATATACATATGAATGTTGAATCCCAGAATCCATTACTTTCAAGTACTGCCTTTTTTAATTGTTTAGCATGTCAGCCATCAAACAGTCAGCAACTGGAATACCAAAGTTATGCCTTAAGGCATAGGTAGATTTGTATTTTAAAAAAATGGTCTTGATTTATTCATTGACTTGAGTGTATTCATGTAGATTAAAATGTGTATGTCTGGTCCCTGAGTGGCTTATCCAGTTAAAGCACTGCCGCTGGTTCGTGTCCAGGCTGTGCTAAGAGGCCAAACTTTGCTGGGGACCCCGATTCTGGCTTTAGGCTTGTGAGATCAGAGGACACTTACACGCCCTCAGAAAGTCTGTGCTGTGTGGGAACTCACTGCGTCTGAGGAGAAAAAACATAATTGAAGTAGCCTAGCATTGGAAAAGTACAACAAATTTAGCTTCACGCAGGAACGTTGTAGGTATGACATAAGACCTTATTAGTCACTAATTTAAAAGAATAATGAATGGTATGCAGATATATCACTAGGGAGATATTTTTGTACATCTGGAAACTGTAGAAAGGTGTGAAAACCAATACTTAGCACAGAACTAATGTTCTAGTCCCTTACTGTGTTGCTGTCAGCCTTTTTCTTCACCAGTCTTTTTTTTACTTTGACTCAATTTTCCTGTCGCAACACTAATAGCTGGTTTCACAAAACATACTTAGTTCTTAACTTGGAATGCCAAATGTTATCATAGTTAAGGTAGTCCAAGATTAGTGCTAATCGGGTTTTATTAAACCAGGTCAAATATATGTCTTCCTGTATTACAGGTAATGAGACCCCGTTTGAGCTTTCTACTTTCACTGTTCTGTATGTTGTGCATACTATACAGTAATGGTGGTTCAAGAAGCTTAAGCCGAGGGGACACTAGTCTATATGTTGCTAGAAAAATGTAGAAAGGGATCTTTTTTGTAGAAAGTGACGTGCAAGCTACACGTTTCAGGCCACTTTGTTGCAAGGAACTGTATCAATTTTGTAGAAGTTACATTATGTCATAGAATAAATCAGCCAATGAAAGTGATGTAAAAAGTCATGTGACTAGCTTCTTCGCTGGAAGGAGAAAATGAATGCGGAGCTATCCCTGCAGTGGTCAAACTATTGTCCACTCTGCATTATCTTGCCTCTGGGTCCATTCAGGGCACTGTGGCAGCTGTTGCTGGCATTCCCAGTCCGCTTTTTCTCGTGCGTTGCCAGTTGTGCTCAATGCATTTTTGAGTCAAACATTTTTTTTCTCTAAAAGCAGCGTGTACTTACAAGCCTTGAAAACAAATTTCTCTGACATCCTGGCTCAGTTCATGACTTTATCATTTTTTAAAAAGCCACATTTATAACATACTTATGGAAAAGGAAAATTGAGATGTCTGGCTGTTAGGTAAGTATGACTAAATTCAAATAATGTGTTTGTGATGGTGACTAAAACACCTATTTTTAAAACAAGACTAGACATAATTTTTTACACTGGCATTTCAGCATAATTATGTAATTATGTAATTGCTTTGCTTTAACTTGTACGATGCCTTGAGCTTATGTATTTGTATGTGTTACTGTGTTGCATAAAAGGCACTATAAAAATGAGGATTCTCAATATTATGATTACATTTATTTGTTTTAAGGAGACAATGGCTACCCTTTAAAGGCGTGGATACTGACGCCTGTACTAAATCCAACCTAGGGAGGAGCGCTATAACGAGGCAGATATACAGGTAGTAGACAAAAAAGTGTTAACACCAATGTAAAGTCACTTAATAGGGCGTTGGGTCACTATGGTATCCCGCTCTGTGGAGTTCTCAGCAGACCGTTTTTGATGAAACTGGCTGCTCGCACCCCAGGTTGAAATTTGCAGTCAATTGATGTGCAGTTGCCCGCCTGTTTTGCCTTGCACTTTGAATTAATGCATGGATATCACGATCCTGGAGTATGCGCTTCCGCCCACTGTTGCCCTTTGCTGATGATGTCTTTCCCTCGGAGTTCCATACCGACATCACCTTAGACACCGTTGCTCGTGAAACATCAGCAAGTTGAGCTGTCTTGGTCATTGAAGCTCCTGCCAAGCGCGCCCCAACAATCACCCCTCTTTCAAAGTCACTGAGGTCTCCTCTTGCAGCCATGCTAGCCATAATTATAGGCAACCAGGCCTGGCCTGCATTTTTATACATGACCCTAAGCATGCTGGGATGTTATTTGCTTAATTAACGCATGAGCCACACCTGTATAGAAGCCCTTGCTTTCAATATGCTTGGTGTCCCTCATTTACCCAGGTGTAAACATTTTTTTTGTCCACTACCAGTACGTAGTGGAGGAGTACTCCAATACAGGCCAAGCACAGTTTCTCGCGCTTTAGTGCAGAACAGCAGTCGCAGAAAAAGGTACCAAAAAAGGGCACGGAAAATAATGTATACATATTGATTTAATGTCAGGCTGATGAAGATATGCAGGTAGCTGATTATGCAGGTCACCAGGGAGAACATGGCTAAGGCTCAGATCCACCTTCTTACGATTTACATTTTAAAAGCGTGTGCTGTCGAATAAATCATTCAGTCATTTCAAGCTAGCTGTGTCTTCCCTCTGAAGCTTCATTGTGTGAGTAGTGATATTTTTTTTTGGGGTGGTATGTAGTGCCTGCCATTATTCGTTTGCTGGTTTAGCGGGAAACATCTTTTTCAGCACAAGCCATGCAAATTAGACGCAAGTAATACATTGCTCTGCATATTTATGTCGTAGCTGGTTTGTCTGCATGTTTGTCTGATTTATTTTTTGGTGCATGTGTTGCATGTTATGCCTAGCTTTCCGTAGCTTACATAAATACAGTTGCTCTAATGGGGCCAAAATGTTTGGAGAATTTATACATTAAATACAAACAATTTTAAGTGATGTGTTATATTTCATAGTAACTACGACAGTGAATTGAATAGCATATATAGATGATCCGTATATAGCTTGAAGCTCAGTGAATTGGTGAGATAAAGTACAGGTGATAAAGTGCATTTTTACCTGTTTATGAATTGGAAACAAGTGCATGATGGGCCTTTGGGGATGGGCATCTGAATTACTATCGCTATTAGTCTTTCATCCTGTTAAGAAATATGTATATTGTCAGTCTTCTTAATAAACAGCAGCACATAACTAAGGAAATGCTTCCTGATCCATATTCATTCTTGAAAGAACCACTTTACTTCTATCATACGTTTTTTTTCAAAAGATATAACAGTGTTCCTGTTTCTGCAGAAAATGGTTTATTATGGATTTTTCTGCACTACCAAATATCGTTTCTATTTCCGAGCACTGGATTAACTTGCAGTTAGTAGTAGCTCAAATGAGATGGATGAACATGCCAAGAGCAAGGATAGCACAATTGACAGAACAGGGATTAGATAGAATATTTAATAGTGGAAACAAGGTACACCTTGGTAAATTGCTCAAATTTGCTGATTTATATTTAGGTTTGTGCAGAGTTGTTGTTGTTGTTGGGAATGTATCTAGCTGTCAGTGTTTTTATTTTAAGAGGTCTACATATTTTCATATTACACATGTTGAAAGTGTGTTCAGCTAACACATACTGATAGGTAATATATCGTAGACCATGATGTTGCTGTGATATGGCTATCTTAAATTTCATTCTGTCAGATGTATCAGTTTGCATCAGATGGCTTGTGTCAGATGGAACTGATGTCACATTTAAGTTAGTTATGCTAATATTTATTATTTTTAACTATACAGTATATTATAAAGATATATAGGAAAAGGTTCTGTGTAGAATTCAAGTAGGTTTTCAGCTGTTCAAGGTCAGAGTGGCCTGTAAGTCCACTCTTGGGTAGCCACTCTGGTCTCTTGTTGCATGTATCATACAGCACCCTACATGATTTTCAAACTTGCGTATCTTATTACATCATTTGTATTTCAATTATTGTATTGGTATATAAACTAAAGGCCCAGTAACTATGTGCTTAGGAACTAATGCATATGTTAATATTAAAGTAATAACTAATAATATTTATTAATACATACTTAGCAGACCGGGGAGCCTCAGATTTAAGATTAAGTAGTAAATGCAGTAAGCCACTGTCTGTGAAAACAAGTTATGACAGCACATACTGTGAAAGCACAGCCTTATTAAATATGGATAATACTGAGTCAGATGTGTTGTACTTAGTATGCATTCCATTAAATAAGCAAGAGAACAAGGTGGTGCAGGCAGCCATTGCTGGCAGTCTGATTTTGTTGGATTTGGTTAAGCTAATTAATCCAGAATTGGTCATTTGTCAGAGCTGATCTAAATTCACGAATGATCACGTTGTAATCTGCTAAAGAAAAAGAAACAGGAGTTAAGTGTATAGCTTTGCTATGTGTGTGAAGAGAGATGCAGTGTCAGGGCTTGGTTTGATTAATGAGGGAGCAAGATTTATTAAATTAGAAACAACATCCCCTGGAGTTGACGTGCCTCGTGTGCGGAAGCACAAAGATCCGCCCCAGTGTTAGAAAAGTGTACCAAAAAAGGAAGGGCTCCTGCCTCATTTAATGCTGCATTACTCGGCTGTAAACATTAAGCTCACTTTGCTGGTCTTTGTTGTGTTTTATTGCTTTGAAATTATGACCCAATTTGTTAGCGAGAATGCCCTTGTCACTCCTGTATTTATTGCACACTGAAAACCCATCTCAGCCTTCAAGTGAGGCCCGCGAAATACAGTTCAGATTGGTATGTTTAGCTCAGGGCAAGAGGCCTAAATAGTTAGCAAATGGTTTGCAATTAAAGAGGCCTAAGGTAAATGATCAGCTTTCAAATATCAAGGAGGCTGTTTTTTTCGAATCCTTCTCTAACATAAGTCATGTAGCTCTAATCACAATAAAGTTTTATAAAGTTACGTTTATCTCGGTGGAATCTGAAATGAGCTTCGCCAGATGCTTTTTTCCCCTTTTGAACCTTGGGACGCTGGAAATTGTAATTAGAAGATTTAGTTTTGTTGATTTATGTATAAAGGAATCACAGATAATTTCTCTAAATTATCTTTGACTTTCAGTTGAATATTTGTTTTGTAACTCAGTCAGCACTGGAGACTTTTGTGCTCTGTCATAGAGAAAATGCTGATAAAAAATGAAAGATGATGTTATTTTTGGTTTGCATACGATACAGAATATGAGCCTATGTAATAATGAATGCCGGCTGTCTTTTGGTTAGAGTTTGAACATCATGGTTGAAAACCTTTGAGGACTTTGACGTTTTTATTGATTTTCCATATGCTCTTGATTACATGTGGTAGTGTATTCGTGGAATTAAATTATACATTTTAGTAGTGTATGAAGGAAATAGATCTTACAGTAGAAGAAATATGCATACCACAGTTTATTTTTCATTTAAAAGTATTTCAGCTTGCTCACTTTATATAGTTTAATAATCCCTAAGGTTATAATACCATATACAGTTATGTTTATAAAGTTATCATATAAACCCAATCATAGTTATTGTCAAAAAGTCATAAATTCTTGATGTGTGGTCACGTTAAGTAATTATTACTTTCGCAATGCATTTTTTTACAATTTTTAGTGCGTCTTTCAAACTGCTGGCAGCACTGACTGATTCACAAAAGCCAGAGAAACAGTCATTGTTGAAATAGAAAAACAAAATACAACAAAGAAAACGGCCTTTGATCTAAATCTTTTGACATACCAGTATATAAAACAAGTATGAAAGGCTACCTGCTTTAAAATGAATAGATTTTTAATATGCAAACCTATTCATTTTAACAAAGGCATTCCATATATTATACCTAACAACAAATCACTAAATGTGGCTGTTGTGAAAATGTGCATCTCAAGAGTTCAGGTGACTTAATCACAAAGTACTCCAGTTACCAGAACCTTGTAATTCACTGCACCCTATCTGTTGTTGCGTCTTTGTTTTTCAGTGCATTGTTTTCTTTGAACTTATCGGGCTAGAATTTGTTTTTATTTTAGGGAATCCATAATGGACCAGTCTAGATGTTTGAGATGAGATGTGTATCTAAGTTCTGGGGATTTCAGACTTTTGAATTGGAGTTTTCAAGACTTCATAAACCTCAAGACAAAGCACGGTTCATATGATCATCTAAAAACCTATAGACTATAATATTGTAGTAACGTCACTTTCTGGGGGCATTGTAGTGCTTAGTGGCACCAAGGTGTTATTCAAAGTTCGAACAAGCAAAATGAGTCACAGTAAGCACCACAATGGCGACAAACTGATAATTATTAATGATGTTTTAACTTTCATGTTACACGAGGATGTGATCCCAGTTAATACACACACTCATGACAAATATACATTTTCATATTGAGATTCTTTGATGAACAATTAATATTATTATTATTATTATTATTATTATTAGTATTATTATTATTATTATTATTATTTTTTTTTTTTTTTTTAATTTAGTAGTCGACAATTAATTTCACCCTGTTTTTCTCCCAATTTGAAATAGCCAATTGTGTTTTAGGCTCAGCGCACCGCTACCACCCCCCGCGCTGACTCGGGAGCGGTGAAGACGAACACACGCTGTCCTCCGAAACGTGTGCCGTCAGCCGACCGCTTCTTTTCACTCTGCAGGTCGCCATGCAGCCAACTCAGAGCTACAGGAGGACAATGCAGCCCTGGGCAGCTTACAAGCAAGCCCGCAGGCGCCCGGCCAGTCTACAGGGGTCGCTGGTGCGCGGTGAGCCGAGGACACTCTGGCCGATCTAAGCCCCCCCCCAACCCCGGGGCGGTGCTCGGCCAATTGTGTGCCACCCCCTGGGAACTCCCATCCACGGTCGACCTCCAGGCGGCCTCCAGGCTATAGGGCGCATCCTGCACTCCATGCGGAGCTCCTTTACCGGATGCGCCACTCGGGAGACCCCTGACAAGCAATTCTTATCTAAACATGTTGGTATATTATTTATTTTCCAATTAACATGGAACAAAATGCATTTCTTACCTTACTGCACTGCAGTAAATTTATGCATATTCAATACAGTAATTATAAGGATGTTACTGCGTTTCTATGGTAATCTAAACAGCATGTTTCAGCGACCTAGTGTTTTGGCTTCCTCCAAAATGGCACTTTCATTGCATTGCCAGCAAAATAAGCCACAAAAAATATTTTGAACTTAAAAAACCCCCCAGCAATAATGATTTTCTTGACTAACTTGTGAGACATTACTACTCTGGATAGCAACACAAATTCCCAACACCCCCTTAAGATCTTTGATGCATAGTTTTTCACTTCAAAGAACGGGTAGTAGTTAATTACAGTGTACCATTAGCATGTAGGGTGCAAAAGTCTCATTTAAAAGTTCTTTGAAAAGCACACATGTATGAGCTTAGAGGTACATACTGCTTTTTTACTCCTAGCACTTAGCACAAGGGTTAATAACATTGCGTGATTGAAAAGTGAAGCAGCAAATACTGTAATTGTTTTACCAGGCACCTGCTGAGATGTGCTGCAATACTGTGTAGGGAGGATCTGATGACCTTTGTTTCAGCCGGGTTTTTTATTGTTTGCAATGTCTGTATCCATTTTTTTGTCTTGCAGTTATGATAATAATCTATCAACAATTCCAACCAAAAAACATGTCTTGGTAGTGAGCAGTTAGGGAAAAATATTTGACGAGGAATATGACCCAAAGCAAAACTTGATTTTAATGTTTTGTAAAATCCTTTCAGGTTTTAATTTAGAAATGTTTACAATATTGGTATTGAACTGTACATTGCAGACAATATATTACTCAGTGATATTTTAATTTCTAGTTACTATTAGATGCCAGAACAGCGTAACGTGTAAATATATAAGAGCAGGTCTGTTTTCTCTGATACATACTGTGTTTAAAATATAAGATTACATTTTATTCTTTACATGGTAAAATGAAAACATTTAAAGGATTTGCTGTTAGAAATGGAATTAAATGAAGAGTATGTACTGCATACAGAACACCATTACATCTTGTAAGAATAAGTCATGGATTTGAATATAAACGAAAACAAGTCGTTGTCATGCCGTCAAAAACATATAAATACCTCCAATGTTTTGATTCAAACACATGCTCTCTTGAGAAAGATATGTACAACATATTGAAACATTGGGCAGCTGGCTCTGAGCTTATATATATATATATATATATATATATATATATATATATATATATATATATATATATATATATACAGTACAGTACTGTGCAAAAGTTTTAGGCAGGTGTGAAAAAATGCTGTAAAGTAAGAATGCTTTCAAAAATAGACATGTTAATAGATTATATTTATCAATTAACTAAATGCAAAGTGAGTGAACAGAAGAAAAATCTAAATCAAATCCATATTTGGTGTGACAACCCTTTGCCTTCAAAACAGCATCAATTCTTCTAGGTACACTTGCACACAGTTTTTGAAGGAACTCGGCAGGTAGGTTGGCCCAAACATCTTATTTAAGGAATTTGCGCGGCAGTTTAAAAAAATGAAATATATACACACAGGATCAACACAGCAGCTCTTGAGCCTCAATTTAAAAGTTTTAGACAACAAAAAGTAAACAAACCAGATTATGCATGTGCACGCATAATGATCTCTATGGAAAGCCATCTGGGACAAAAACGCGTTGTGCTGCTTTAGAGCGAGCCAGAATCTCATGGGACAGAAAAAAGGCAAACACGTCATTCTGAAATGCCTCGTTTAAACAGTACCCAACTTGCTGAAAATGTTGTGTAGTGATTTTTATATAGATTGTATATATTATATATTTTTTGTTGCGACTTTCTATCATGGAATTTAATAAATGAGAAGCAAACCCCCCTTAATTTTACAATGCCATTTCCACGTTTATTTTACTTGAAGTGTTTAAAGTTAAATTCCAGTTTTTGTTTGCTTGTCCAGCTACAAAAAGGCACAAGTAAACCTTGTGTTATTACTTTATGAAAACATGTCTATGGCCACTGTTTACTGTGAAGAAATGGCAATGGTAAGGAATGAAAATAAATAAATAAATAAAATAAAATGCAGTGTCTTTATGTACTATTTATTTCGGGAATAAACCAAACAAGGTTTAACTTCAACTGTTATTTGGCATCCTTTGTTTTGTAGTTAATTCACTGGGGTAAGGTAAGTCCTCCACAACTTATTCTTTACTCCTGGGATATTTTTCTATTTTAACGTGTTACATATTGTAAGGTCTTGCTGTAAAATAAAGGCACACACACAGGGGCCACGGCCACACCCCCTGCCTTTGCTACTGTGCTGTCTCTGACTGCGTTGAGAGCAATATAATGGCTTTTATTACTGTTTGAAAAACGAATATCTGAATGAATATTTAAATTATGAGTGAATATCCAAACATGAAAATCCTGTGTTCGTCCCAGCACCATATATATATATATATATATATATATACACTCACACACACACACACACACACACACACAGTCGCAGACAAAAGTATTTGGGCAGTTTAAAAAAATGAGAAAGAGCACAAAGAAAGTGATTTCTATCATTTCTAATTGTTCTATTGAAAGATATAAATTAAAGTAGTGATTCAGCTTTATAATAAAGCAACAAATTATTACATAGCATGCATAAAATGAAAAATAACATGCAACAAAATAATTTAATAATTTGGGCACCCTTACATTAGTATTTTGTGTGCACATCCTTTGTTTCCTTTACAGCTTGCAGTCTTTTTTTGTATTTTGAAACCAGTTCCTGGCATCTTTCCGGAGATATTTTTGCCCATTCTTCAACACATACAGCTTTGAGTTCTGCAATCAACTTTGGTTTCCTTTTTGCAACAGCAGCCTTCAAGTCAATCTACAACATCCAACATTCAAGTCTGAGATGGCCAATCCATAACTGTAATCTTCCTTTTTTTCAGAAATTTCGTTATAGACTTCAGGGTCATTGTCCTGCTGGAATACAAACTTCCGTCCAATAAGCCTCAATGAGAGTGCAAAATGTCTTGGTATTTTGTAGCATTCATTGATCCTTCTACAATACAAAGGTCACCAGTGCCTGAGGAAGAAAAACAAGCCCATACCATCACACAACCTCCACCATGTTTAGTAGCCCACACAGTGCTTTTCGGTAAACCGAGTCTTTCTGCTATTTTTCTGGTACTTTCACCTTTTTCATTTAGTTGTATCACTGCCATTTTGAGATTGTTGCTGTACTCTCTAGTTTTAACAAATTTTGTTGCGTTTTTAATCACAAATTTCCAATTTATTTTTCAGCACTTGGTGATTATGTTGGTTTTCAATCATGATACAGTTGTCCCACGTTATACTGCCCCCCTTTATAACGCCACCCTCACATACTGCCAGCTATTCTCTCTGAACAAATGTCACCAATATAAAACAGTGCTATTTGTACCCGTTATATCGCCACCCCGCTGTCTGGCACCTGCCAATTTCCCCAGCCAAGCAAACATTCATATAAGCATTGTAGTTTCCCTGATTGTAGCGCCAGTGAAATAATCATGGCCAATTAAAACAATAATGTTGTGCAGTTAACTTTGACTCACTTTCCTAGTTCGTTGTTAACCGAACGTTCATACCAATGTCAACAACACGCCCACTCCTAAAGCAAAACAGAAAGTACAAAATGGCGAGTCGACCCTACATTTAACACCAGAGCAAAAGAAAAAAATCTGCATGTATGCATCTGAAAATAAGAAAGCAAGTCAGCAAGACATCGCAAATGTTTTCTCGCCTAAGTGAGGCATATACTGTTAATCAAAGGACAGTTGAAGATATTCTAATGGATAAAAACAAATGGCTTACCTTGATGGAACGGGTCAATTTGGTCAACCTGTTAAAGGCTTGATGCAATCTAAAATAAGTGACTTATAAACCACAGTAAATGTTAAAAAAAGTACGGTAAGAGATTTGTTTGTTTACGTGCAAGTTTTGCACAAATGAAGGCTCACTTAAATTAAAGCTGCAGTTTTGTTAACAGAATAGTTTTTTTTTTCTTTTTTACTTTTCGTTTAAAAAAAAGTGTTTGCCTGTACAACTTTTTTAATTGCTTAAAAAGAGTGCTGTTCAGCTTAAATTGCGTTGTGAAATAAATAGATGGAATTGTTCAGCACGCTTACAGTCGTGCCACAAACAGTTCAAATGACGAGTACAGTAAAAAAAATGGCAAACTTTTTTGTTTTTATGGAATTGTTGTTTGGGTGATTTGACACTAAATGAGTGTTTATTTATTTATTTATTTTTTAAAGTATAAACTGTTCCTCAAAAGTAACCATGTATGTTTCATACAGATGGGAAAAGATGATAAAACATCACTAGTATACCTACTGTTGTGTTAAGAACTAGTACTGTAGTTTTAAAAAAAGATTCATGTTTTATTAAAATGGCCTGGAGATACTGTAATTGTATAACTAAAAAAATAAACCGTTTGAATTTATTGCAAACATAGTAGGTTGTGTGTGTGTGTGTGTTTTTGTTGTTCTTGTTGACCCTCACTGTAACGCCACCCTCGCTTATTGCCCGTTTCTGCCCATGGCCCTTACCTGGCGGTATAAAGAGGGTTGACTGTAATTGTCAATAATTAGCAATGAAAGGGTTTCATACAAAATATGCTGATTGCCCAAATACTTATGAAAAAGTATGAAATTAGTTTGCATGTCATTTTTCATAGTATGCATGTTATGTAATAATGTGTTGTTTTATTATAAAGCTGAATCAAATTATAGAAATCACTTTCTTTGCCCAAATACTTTTTTCTGTCACTGTGTGTGTGTGTGTGTGTGTGTGTGTGTGTGTGTGTGTGTCACATATATTAACTTATCTATAGCCTCAACCTTGATAGATGAACAAAGCTTTGTATGTTTGCAGGCTATAGTTCTCTTGAGATCGTCTCTTTTATGGTTCATTAAAAAGCTGAACTTTTTGAAACAGCATAAATTTGTGTAATTAAGAAAACATTTGGGTTGTGAAACATTCCTGAAAAAGGCTCCCCCTCCCCCAACTAAAGACGAGCCTCTCTAATACACTTGTCATATTGTTTGCTTCAACACAAGCTCTAAGCAGACTCTCTGAGCAATTGTGGGACATAACTTGGGAAAGCACACTTTTTACGAGATAATAATAATAATAATAATAATAATGATAATAATAATAATAATAATAATTGTGTTTAATAAAGTGTAATTTGAGGATTTGCCATTTCATAATGAGAAGAAAGAAATTGGTTTTCCCTGTCTTTTCTTTTTGTTTGTTTTGAATCCACATGCTGGGCCTCAACTTAATTGAATAATAATAGACCCCTCCTCCCCCCTTCCCCCCAACTCCCCTGCCCCCCAAACAAATATATGTACACACACTTGAGATTTCATTTGCTTGTCAGACTTTTTAGCACATGACAAGAGCAGCATTTGCTGAGTTTAGTATGCAAAGGCCTTAATTTTTAATTAGCTTAGTGAGTGGTGAAGAAAGAAAAACTAGTGTAACAAGCCACAGCAGAAAGCAACTGGGATGCGTTGCCATAACAACAAGTTCAGCAGGCCGCCCACTAGCTAGTGTGTCAGTGGGCATTACTACTACTAGGAGGGAGCTTTCAAAAACAGTGCATACAGAGCCACAATGTGATTGGTCACACCTCTGTTGTCTTTGTGTAGAGTAGAGCATGCTGGGTAAGACCCCAGAGTGAATGCTCAGTTTGTCTGAAGGCTGCAGCTAAAAAACTGCTTTTGAATCTGCTGGGATTAGCAAAGGAGTATGTGAAAAGGCCAAGGTACTGAATATCTTATTTCTATCTTGCATTAATTAAGCAACTATAACATTGCTCTAGCTGAATGAATTACAAAATATAAAGAGGTTGGTGGAGGGGGAGTGGATTTGTAGGTTCTCGGACAAAGGACAGCTTTTTAAAAATGGTTTACTATCAGACAGTACTTGTGCAGACAGTTATTCATTGCTTTAGGGTGCATGTTTATGAAATAAAGATAATTATTATCTCAAATAACCAGCTGCTTTCTTAACCAGTATGCTGCTGCTTTAATTTTTTTTGAAGAATCTGTAGTCTTCATTTTCTTGTTTTTCTAAATCTACATCCTGCCAATGATAAAAAAAATGTGCATGGAGTAGATGTTTCAGCAATTCAGAGGAATGCTTTTTTTTTAACATTATTTGTCTGTGGTTGGAAATGTACATTTATATTGTGGCCATATTTTTATGTGATCGCTATGCGCTTGTCTGCAGAGTTTAGCTTGTTTATGCTGAAAATACGTTCAGCTGTTTCTGGATGTTTATTCTCCTGTTTCATGTTGTTGTGCCACTGTAGCAGGAAACTTGTCATACTTTCAGATCAGTGCTCTGCCGCTTTAAATGTCTTCATTGAAACAACCTAACTTAAAACATGAGAGCTCACATATTGCTCAGTGTTGGTAGTTTGGTTTTATGATTCTCATGCCATCTTCGCAGCAAACCCAAATCTATGATGAGATTCTGAGATTCTGATGAGAGTCAGTCAGTTTGCTACCACTCATGATCAGATGGCATTCACATGAAATATGTGTGACTTTCAGCAAAGGCTTTTCTATATATAAATGCTTTAAATGAAGGGGTACTATAAATATAAATATTGTGTGTACCTAGTGTGTATTGCAATCCAAAAGGATGGAATTAATTTAGTCCAAAATCCAAAAGGATGGAATAAACATAGTCCCCAAGAATTGTGACCCAGTTAGGTCACTGCAGACATGTTTACTGTATTACATAGAAATAACCCCTATTATCATAAACCTTATGGCCCCAGGTCAGTACCTGCAGTTCAGTACGGTTATGGTTTGTTCTACTGTGATCTTTCAACTTCTGTTTCTGTTTATTACAATTTGAACTAATCAAGTAACTATAAATGCAGTATTCACACAATCTCTGTACCATAATTACACATCACCTTCATATGATCACCGTACTAGAATATCTTTCAGCAGCATTTCAGGTGTGTGTGTGTTCTATCCGAAATAGACCACAAAAACCAAACACAAGGGATCCTCAAGATGTAGCATTACACATCCCCACATGTTGCTACAACTCTTTAACGTACCTGTCATTTTTCTTTTCACTGTTAACATCCTGACAAATCTTTTTTCAAAATGTCCGCTCTAGTGCACTGGGGTTTGAGATCTGTTCTCTAAATCACTGCAGGATAAATAAAATAAACTAAAAACATAAGAACAAGTGCTCTGGCTTTTCTGTTCCACCACATCATGGATAGCTGTCTTACCTGTCTGACAATGTGGGCAATAATCCTTACACTATCAGTGCACTGGAGAGGACATTTTTAAAAGAGCCTTGAAACAGACTTTAAAGTTATATGTGTAAAACGTTGTCAGGATGTTAACAATGAAAATAAAAATGACAGGTACATTATTTAAACAGTTGTAGCAACGCTTGGGGACACTTAACGGTATATTTTTTAGAAACTCGCTACTTACTCTTTAAAAACAAAAAACGTGCCTAAACTAATGAAACTAACAAATCATTAAACATTTTTTGTGCAATCAACCATTAGATTGATTGGATTTTAAGGACATCTTAGAAGTTTTCGCACACTACAATAACCCTGGGCTGGAATTTCCAATGAAATCTGGAGTTACTAAAGGAGAATGCCACAAGAGTGACCAGTTGGAATGCAAAAAAAAGAAAGGCATCGCTGGAGCAAGGGGGTTAAGCAAGAGTAGAAGGTTAAACAGGTCTGTCAGGTTATCAGATGTCACCAGGTGCCATGACATACAGGACCAAAACAACAAGCATGTCTGTAACATACATCACCCACCACGGCTGGAAATTCAAAATTAGAGCCATTGATTGGATTTAGATGACCATGAGATATATATATATATATATATATATATATATATATATATATATTTGTTAACTCGACTGGTGGATAATTCGACACCTTCGCTTAATTTGACAGTCTTGGTTCCGGATATAAAATATATGCATCCTGTCTGTCTTTAATTTTTTATTAGACACCACACTTTACTAGTAACTTGACACTTATTACCAGCACCGAAGGGTTAAAAACTGTTAAAAAGACTAGTGGATAACTCGACACCTGAACTTCCAGAGCCTCCTATCAAACTGGATGAAGCTATTGCTCCACTGGACATGGTTCAGATGTTTTTGGCTAAAGATAGCATTGAAGATACTCCAGAGTCCAGCTCCTTGTCAGCAAAACTTTCAAAGCGTGTGTTTTTGCATGCGAAACAATTGACAGTGTTTGATTTCTGTGTGAAACTGTAAGTTGTTTATTGTTGTTAATTCTGTACAATGTACATTTGTTAACTTTTGATATTTAAGCCGTCGAATTACACAGTACAAGACAATAACTGAAAGTGGACAACAGTTTGTGCACAGTTTGTGGTTGGATTGTTTTCGTAAAAATGACACTGTAGTTATTTTATTAATTCTTATTTCAATCGAAGTATACAAGTTGTACCGAGTTGTTACAGTACTGTATACTGTAATTGATCTATTCACTGCAGTTATTTAAACCGTTTTCATAAGGACATTTAACAAAACAAACTTGTAAATACTGTAATACTGTAAACGTGCGAGTTCTGTTCATTAGATGCATGCTAATGCCATGGCTCATGTGCACCCATGGTTAACTCGACACCTCGGATAAGACAACACTAAATGACATCCCAGTGGGATGTCGAGTTAGCCGAGGTTGACTGTATGTATGTTCAGAACAGTATAAAATAAGAAATGACAATGAATTGTAAAATGAAAATTGGTTAAGTGGTATTTAATACCTAGATGTCATTAGTTAAGCAAATAGCATAGTATTATGTTAAAGTGTATTAAATCGATTGATTACAGCCGGGGTTTTCAACCAGTGGTATAAATACCCGTGGAAGTACTTCTAAGGGTCATACAAATAAAAATGAAAGTAAAATAAAATAATGATCTTGAATTGATTTTAAAGAGATTATATATTATCGCCAAACCCCTGTAAATAAATATAACATTTTTGTTTAGCAAAGTCTATAGTTTCAAAATTATCATCCATCTGTACGCATGTAATCTGCAATTGAGCAGATTTCCACTCTGATATTAGGGTGGATGAAGCAGATGTCTGCCTATGGAGAGCTCTGCTCAGTGCTGTGTGCCACTCATGAACTTTGCAGTTTTCAACCCATTAATCAGTGAATCACAATCTTTCCAATTAAAAAGAAAAAGTATAAATGTTCTGGTAAACATAAGTAATAATCACAATACTCATACTTTTGACAGTTTTTGTTTTTTTTATTAGACGAGGCTGCTTTTTAGTAACAGCAGTAGTGGCGGGTTGAATTTGATTTAGGTGTTTGGTAGAGTACTGTACATCCAGATTATCCTGTGTGTTGTTTCTCAAATCAAAAAATTGAGACATTTTTTACTTGCAAAAGAAAAACGAAGGAAGACAGCACAAAAGATTACAGGAAGTACCGGAAAGTTATATAGAGTCCCTTTGAATCAGTTTTATGCTGGCTTACATAAAGAGTTTATCCTTGTTAGCTATTATAGTTTTTTCTTGAGGTTAATGTTTTTGATGTTGTAAACATTTTAAACGGCACATAATTATGCTGAGATGGGAAGTAAATGATAAAAGTGATAGACTGTTTTGGATTATTTCTGATAACTTTGCTGAATAGAAAGCAAATATGTATGTTTCCGAAGAGATTCCAAAGTACTGTTTTTGATCCAAGGACTTGGGTGTTCTGTCTTAAACCAGCAGTTTGTCAGTCCCAAGCTGCTGCGACATAAGTTATATATTATGTAAACAGGGAAACATGAATTTGTTAATCAGATTTTTCTACCTTTTATTACAACTGTGGTACCATTCAGTAGAGCGAAAATTGTAAAAGGGGAACTTGAGCTGAAACTTCCAGACCAAAGAGGTACAGTTTTAAAAAAAGGTTGAAAACCACTGAGTTACAGTATGTAGAATAACTTGTAAGTGCGACTCTAAATACTGTCACTGAAATTATTAGAATTTCTGAACTAATGTCATAAAATTCAAACATCTAACCATGCACTTGAGCCTCTGTAGTGCATTTTTCCTGCCCACAGTTTCATTGTCCAACCCACCTACGTTCACCTTCTTTTACACTTTATTTGGTCAGGTGACTCAGCAGCAATTCATCAATTGTAATTAAGACTGAGTAAAATGTTTACTCAAGTGTGTGTGGGGAGAGGGCGGAGGAGTAAGCATATACTGATAATTGTCATTGTGTTTCTTGTGGTCATGACATATTAAGTTGCTTTATATATGAGCTTTTCTTTTAAATTTTAGACTACTTAGCGTCTTCCAATTCACAAAAGGTAAGGTGTGCACAAAGCTCAATGTTTGCTGTTGGCTTTGCTGTAAATGAACAACACACAAGTCATTAGGGTTAATATTCCTGATGTGATAATTTAGAATTAAACAAAGTAAATACACCTGTATGATCTTAAAGTCCCTCAGTGGTCTTTGTCATTCAAGCATTCCAATGTCCATACAACAAGTTTGGAGATGAACCACTGTGGCAGCACCAATGTACAATTACTTCCAGATCTTCTCCAAATAGACTAGGAGGTAGCTTCTGATGTTTACAGAAATCTTATTTTCTCAGCCAGGCATGGGAGATGTACAAAACAAGTTATAGACATTGAAAATTGGTGTAACTCAATACTTGAGTTGTACACACTATCAAATGCTATTTTCATATGCTATTTGTGTGTGTGTGTGTGTGTGTAATATATATATATATATATATATATATATATATATATATATATATATATATATATATATATATATATATATATATATATATATATATATATATATATATATATATATATATAATATAAAAATATAATATAATGTTGCCTGAAAGCAAAATTTGCCTCTAAAGATTTAAAGAAATACCCCAATGAATTTATTATATTCTTTTCTTTTGCAATCTTGATGTAAAATGTTGCTTTTGAACTCAAGAAGCTCTTTATCTGTTGTACTTTTGCTTGCAAATAATTTCTTTGGTTTGATTTATTTTTAATCTGCATACCCTGGGCCATTTATAAACTGTGGAATGAAACCAAACGGATACTACATGCATCAATTCAAAGGACCTTTTGGTGAACGTCATATCCTTGTGTCACATTCAGATAAAAGTTCCTCCTCTATAACTATGCAAAGTATTTTACTGTACATGTATTTCATTTTTGAACACAGCTCAATCGATCTGTGGTTTGACCCCAGTTCCCACAAACGTAGATGTTTTAAATGTATATTGTTCAGCAATGCTTACACTCTACTTGGTATAAAAATAAAAGCAGACAACTTCATAAGTAGTGATTTCAGGCTGTTTTGCAGAGAAGAGGCAATTTGTTCACACTTGTGTCAATGGGTTGTTCTGAAAATGTGGAGAAGATAGTCTGTTATTGGGTTAAGATTTACTCTGCTTTGGAAGCTTCAGAAGAGTATTTACTTTTAAACTAGTGATGGAAAACAACTTTTTCTTAGCAATTCTTAGACATGCTATAAAAAAGGCCAACAAGATGCTCGGATATATTGTGAGGAGTGTTGAATTTAAATCAAGGGAAGTAATGTTAAAACTTTACAATGCATTAGTAAGACCTCAACTAGAATATTGTGTTCAGTTCTGGTCACCTCGTTACAAAAAGGATATTGCTGCTCTAGAAAGAGTGCAAAGAAGAGCAACCAGAATTATCCCGGGTTTAAAAAGCATGTCATATGCAGACAGGCTAAAAGAATTGAATCTATTCTGTCTTGAACAAAGAAGATTACGCGGCGATCTGATTCAAACATTCAAAATCCTAAAAGGTATAGACAATGTCGAGCCAGGGGACTTCTTTGACCTGAAAAAAGAAACAAGGACCAGGGGTCACAAATGGAGATTAGATAAAGGGGCATTCAGAACAGAAAATAGAGGCACTTTTTTACACAGAGAATTGTGAGGGTCTGGAACCAACTCCCCAGTAATGTTGTTGAAGCTGACACCCTGGGATCCTTCAAGAAGCTGCTTGATGAGATTCTGGGATCAATAAGCTACTAACAACCAAACGAGCAAGATGGGCTGAACGGCCTCCTCTCGTTTGTAAACTTTCTTATGTTCTTATGTTCTTATGCTGTATGCATACAGTAGTACTGTATGTGGTGGTTTATAGTGTTCACCTTGTCATTTCCAAAGTGTTATCCAATCATCTGAGCTCACAATTTAAGTTTGCCCATTGTGCTGCTTTGTTATGGCTGAATGCTCTACTTTGTGGGATGTCGTCGTGGTGCGACTGAAGCTCCTCCTGCAACAGAATGCTGCACCTCAATCTTAAGCTGAGCACTCTGTTGTGGGAGGTGCCTGATTCACATTGTTACGATACCCCACAGTGCAGGACAGCGAGCCTTAACAACTCAGCCCAGTAAGGGACCCTTACTCATAGTCCAAGGGGTGGGTTTAAACATGGAGAAACACAATCACTACCATGTAAAAAATGGAAAGCTTCAGAGAGAAAAAGTGTAGCCTATAGTGTCCTGGAAAAGGTTTTGGACCACCCTTGTTGGTTTGTGGTGCTTTAGCCCCTGGTACACCACTTGGACCACTTGTTTACTGAATATATTGGTCAATATAGCTATGAATAGATAATCGCCCCCTCTTCAAAAACAGGTACAAGATTTAATAAAATATCCATCTGCTACCAATGTAGAATTCCTTACTTGGATATTTGTTTTTAATCATCCCTCAAAAATGGGTTTCTGCATTGATAACTGCCAGGGCTTGCAGTTACCATCTGTCAGTTATATCAGTTAGTACCAATATGTCAGGTGTTAATATAGTTGCCTATTTTGTTCTCTTTACTATCACCTCCTTTTATTGTCTAATGGTACATACTGTTAGAGTGGGCACGAGCTACCATCAATGTTACATTTGAAATAAACCCAAGCACCTAACAGCAGCGTTTGGGAAAGAACGTTTTTGTATGTGTGACGGACCCCAGTTTGGCAACCCCCGCTTTATGTGCTTAACTTCAAGATATGCTGCCCTTTTGTACAATATGCCAGGATACTTCAAATAATACCGTGTAGTACAAAAAGAGAACCCTAAGGGAGAATAACAGAACATGGACAACGTAAATCTGTAGTTATGTGCCATGGAACAGGGGCTCTGCACTAATGTGTATCTATTTACCAAGGTATTTGGGTTTCAATTCACAGTGATACACATCAATGGCTTCCATTGAGGGGCACGTTGGTCATAGTGTTTGACAGCATGCTATTTAGGGTCTTTTTTGCAACCACTATTTAGACCAAACCAAATTTGACATGATGCATGAATTGATCTGTGCATGTGACACTTAGGTATGCTTTAGAAAACATTAACAATTAATAAAGACCCTATTTGCACATCTGTCTTAAAAAAAAAAAAAACAGCTGCGCCTTTTTTTGTATGCTGCTGCAATTTTCAATTGCCTGTGCTTAAATTATGACTTTGATTGTGCACGGCTGTAGACACATAATACTGTGTTGAATGTGATGTGCTTCTACATAATACAAGCATATAGAGGGTGTATAAAAACAGGGCCCCACAATCAGGTTACATTTTATACTTCAATGTAATTCCTTTGTGTCTCTTTACTACATTTCTATATTTTACCCTTCTGAGGTTTCTACTTTGTCTTGTTTATATTTCCCAAAGGTACATTTAAACAAGATGAAGTAGAAAGCTCCACCCATAAACCTGCATGCCAGTGCTTCACTCTGGGATATTCTCCTGCTATTACCTGCATTAATATATCTTCAAGCACTGTTATAACTCGGGAAGCAAAGCAAAGATTAAAAAGGAGGATTGTTTGGGTTTTTTTCTGCCAAACTGGTGTTTTTGTTATACATTTTTCAAGAAACAACCATAGGTATTTTCATTATGGGTCTAAAGGGTAAAAATAAAATAATTAAAAGCATGCATGGCAGTGTGCTAGCCTTTTGATTTTTTTTTAAAACTATGCAACAGAAGTCTAGTAACCACATGCACCCCTCAGCAGAATTGTGTGTCAAAAATCTCTGTTTGTTCGCAAAGAGCTAAACAAAGCAATTTAAATGCAATGCATATAACTGAGGAAATTCCATTCTGAATCAGCAAAAATGTTTGCTGACCACACTACATTCCGTAACACATCCCTCAGTGCACATCATTTGAAACCGGGGGTGCCAGTTTCTTCACATTCAATAAAGGTAGTTTCAGCTGCTGGCACTCAAGCTTCCTCCCTCTTTGGAGCAAGCCTTGTTGTCAATCTGTGAATTACAGTTAGCATTCCTGCATCTCCCTGAAGCGCCAGAAGGTTATCCGCAAGTGTTGCTAAGGGGAAGCAAAACAAATTATGTAAAATGAAAATGGTGTTTTTTCTTATGAAAGTTTACAGTAAACACTTGCAAAACTGGAAAGTATTTTAACAAAACATACATACAATACGCAAAAACTTATGAATACTTTACCTTTTACTTCCCACCGTAAGGCTGAATTTCACGTCAACATGCCTTTTCACTTACAACTATATTATTGCTATACAGTAATTGTATAATTCTGTTGTATAAGGATGTATGTTTTCTTTGAAGTTTGTTTTCCTTTTTTTTTTTTTGCCAATTATTTTTATTATTTTCTCCCAATTCAGAACGGCCAATTATTTTTTTTAAGCTCAGCTCACCGCTACCACCCCTGCGCTGACTCGGGAGGGCGAAGACGAACACACACTGTCCTCCGCTGCGTGCGTCCGTCAGCCGACCGCTTTTTTTCACACTGCGGACTCACCATGCAGCCACCCAAGAGCTACAGTGTCGTAGGACAACGCAGCTCTCGTGCAGCTTATAGGCAAGCCCGCAGGCGCCCGGCCAGACTGCAGGGGTCGCTGGTGCACGGTGAGCCGAGGACACCCTGGCCGACCTAACCCTCCCTCCCCCCGGGCGACACTCGGCCAATTGTGCGCTGCCCCCTGGGAGCTCCCGTCCACGGTAGGCTGTGGAATAGCCTGGACTCGAACTTGCGACGTCCAGACTATAGAGCGCAGCCTGCACTCCACGTGGGGCGCCTTTACCTGATGCACCACTCAGGAGCCCCTTTATTTTCCTTTTTGACCCTTGAGTGCATGAGACAAGCTGTAAACCAGAAATGACTGAAGCAGCTAAGAATGGCAAGTTTGTGTGTGACAGGCACCTAAACAGCTATTGTTTACACAGCAATATCTTTGCTTCCCTGCAGGTGATGTGTCACCCATCAGTATGTCTCCGATCAGCCAGTCGCAGTTCATCCCACTGGGGGAGATACTTTGCTTGGCAGTCTCGGCAATGAACTCTGCAAGGAAACCGGTCACACAAGAGGCACTGATGGAGCACCTAGCAACCTGTTTTCCAGGTACGGGTCTTAATTCACTTAAAAAAATGTAATACGAAATTGTACTAAAATATATAAGCACTTTACTACAATATGACCTTCAAAGTTGAATACAGTATGTACTGCAGTAAGTTGTATGTAGTATAATGAACACTTTACTGTGGTATTAACTGCAGTAACCCTCACAAAACATTTTTAAATGAATTAGAAATTATAGTTACCATTATTTTAAAAAGTTGGGTTGTCTTTATAAAACAAAATACTATTGTAAATTGTAATATTTACTGTAGAATACTGCATTATAATAGTACCATTATAATAGTACTATTATAGAGCACAGCACACACAATGCATGTTAAAAAAAAGTCGGCAACAAAAAATGGCAAAGCACTGCATTCTTCTGTGCTGAAAAACTTAGACCCAAGGTACTGCACTCAAGGTGGGGCTTTCCCAAAGTAAGGAAGCTAAATTAATTGCCTATTTCATTATTGTTTAGTTTATTGATTTCCACTGCATTTAATAAAGCTATAATTTGCAATGTTAAACTTTGACTATTTCTTAATTAAATGATATTATCTGACGATGAAGAAACAAGCTCAAAGCTGTTTTTCTGTGTAAAGTATGTAGTCACTACACTACACTACACTACACTACACTACACACTGTTTGTTTCATAAAGACAATGGCCCAGAATATCAAAAGTGTCTTCTGACAGTCCGAAGCTTCACTGAGCATTTTATGTCAGAGCTGCCAATAGGCCCCTCCGGGGAGTGACGTCGGTCCATGGAGTTCACTTCCTCTTTTGCTTCTCACCACGGTAAGGTAAGGTACTAACTTGTCCATTTGCTGTGATTGAGTCTGTATGAAAGAGCTGTCACTCGAGTTTACTGGAGTTCCCTTGCTTTATTTTTAAGAAAATATTGCTGGAAATCAGCTTGCCATTCCCCTGGAATCAGTAACTCAGCTTCTGTGAACTGAGCTACAATCGTTGCACAACTGTGCTTTGTTAATGTTAACTGTGCATCGCTTTGCGTTGCAGACTGCTTTCTAACTCCGCAGCATCTGCTGTTGTGTGTGTATTTCTCCTGCTACTTGCAACTAAAAAAAAAAGAGAGAGAGAGAGACATGTCATTTCCTCCACCGGGGCCCAGCTCTCGGTGTGCTTGGCCTAAAAAAAAATACTACAAAAACTACTCTTTTTCGCAGTCTACCCGCCTGATGTGGTGACTGTTCTACCCTCACAGCTTTGCGTGTGTGTGTGTGTGTGTTTTTTTCTACTGCTCTTCCAGTTTAAAAAAAAAAATAATAATAACAACTAGACAACGTGTGATTCCTCCACCGGGGCCTGGTTCTACCTTCCCCCGCTGCTGAGTAGACTTCACCGGCTGCCTCGGCCCGCCCACTTCGGTGCGTTGGGCCTTCATAAAACAAACAAACGAAAAAAAAGAAAAACAGGAGTACCTTTTTTTCTTAGCAGTTCAGCCCACAGCTACCACAGCTCTTTGAGCCTGTGCTCCACTCCGCTGTACGCTGCATGCTGCCCCAGTAGTGTGACTGCACACAGTCCAGGCCAGGCTATCACCCAAGCTGCACCCCGGTACAGCACCGTGCGCTTCTCTCTGTACTGCTCTCCTGTTGCCTAACTGCAGCCACTCGAGCCTGTGTATCCCCCCTGGCGTATGCTACACACTACTCAGAGTTGTGTGACTGCACGCAGTTAAGGCTAGGCGCCTGTCCTCAGTACCCTCTGTGGTTGCGCCCTCGGTGCTCGGTGTCCTGTGCTCAGCTTCCTCGGAGCCTCAGTGCTTCAGTGCCCTCTGTGCTTCTCCGCCCCGGCACTTCAGTACTCAGGTGTTAGGTGCCCCCGGTGCTTCGGCACCTCGCGGGACCTCAGTGCCCTGGTGCCCCGGTGTTGCGGGACCTCTGTGCCTCAGCACCCTCGGGGCCTCAGAGCCTTGATGCATGTGGTGCTTTCGGTGCTTTGGCGCCTCGGTGCACTCGGTGCTCTCGTTGCTTTGGCGCCCTCATGCCTCGGCATTCCAGAGTTTAGACACCATCAGGGGTTGTTGCCCCTCGATGCTTCTACGCCCTCGGGGTCTCATAGCCTTGCTGCACTCAGTGACCTGTGTGCTCCTGCATCCTCTGTGCCTGAGCGCTCCAGTGTTTTCGGTCACTCGTGCCTCGGTGCTTGACACCTCTTGCACGTGGTGTGATCTTGATGACAAGCATGCCTAAGTTTCATGCTTGCACGTCCTGCGGAGGGAAGCTTCCTCCAGCAGACAAGAGACCCTCGCAGAGCATTCCCTGCGCCCAGGCTCCAGTGCCTTGTTTTTGCAGCCGCTCTAAGTCTCCTCCCTGGAAGAGGTATGGTCCTTTTGGAACCACCTGGCCTTGGCGCCGATTGTGGTGAAATAAGCAACCCCGCCGGCATCTTTAGAAGGTGCAGGGGTGCTGGGTTTGGCGGAATTCCCACCAGTGGACTCGACCATTGCGACCCTGTTGTGAGCCCTTCCATTAGGACACGGCAGGCTTCTTACGGCTTACCTGGTTGGCATACTGCATATACTAATGCCGGGCCTACCCCCACCTGGGCGGGTGGCCGCACACTCTACCAGAGGAGTGGCTACATCATGGGCCTGACATATGTACTGCAGCTAGCTGAGCTACCCCGCATACTTTCACCAGGTTCTACCGACTTAACGTGGTAGATCCCTCTATGCCTTCATTAGGCACAAGGGTCCTTGAAGTTGCACGCTTGCACCGCTAACCATGGTTTTGTGGTCTTGAAACGTCCCTCATCTGCTGTCTCCGCTCACGCTCCCTCGTGACGGCTTTTTTATACTTTTCCCAAAAGTATTGTTGGTAGTCGTCTTCATATTGAAAGGGAACGTTAGGTTACGGATGTAACCCTGGTTCCCTGGAAAAGACGACCAACAACCTGTGAGGTTGCATTGGTCGCCTCCGAGGTTTCGATGCAAAAGAGGAAGTGAGCTCCGTGGAGTGACTATTTGTTCCCTCGGGCGGCGAGACCAAGGACGTCACTCTCCGGAGGGGGCTGTCGGCAGCTCTAACATAACATGCTTAGTGAATACCTGACCTGTGGCAGGCATATCCCAAAAGTATTGTTGGTAGCCGTCTTCTCTTTCAGGGAACCAGGGTTACATCCGTAACCTAACGATACATTTAATAGAAAATAATAATAAAGCAAGTACATCAGGACAAAGAGAACATTTAAGTTAGAGAGCTCATTTTGCAAAATGAAAAATAAATAAATTAATACATAAATAAATATAGAAATAAATAAATATATAGAAATATATTTATTTATTTGTTTATCAATTCATTTATGTATTCGTTATTATTTTTTTTTTCTTTTTGGCATAGCAGCTCCATTATCCCTGTTATCCTCTAAAATCACAGCAATCTCTAGCTGCACATTGGGCTCCATCACCATAGTAGTTAGAGTAACTACACTCATGTCAGAGCCTTTTTATTTTAGATGGAGCCTGTTTGAAATAGGTTCCCATCTCCATTAGGACTCTTTGAAACAGGTGGAACCACTTTAGACGGAAAAAACTCACTCAGACCACATCAACACTTTCGATTTTTGCGCGGGAGGTATGTTAATTAGATACCCACTTAATTTGCATAACATTCCTCATACTGTCGGAACTGGGGTTTTGTGACTGTTCTCATCCTTCCTGGACATTTTTTTATTTTTGTTTTGAACGAGAAAAACAGTCGGAAAGTTAAAACCCGACCACAAAAGCCCTCCTCGACGGTCAGAAAAACTTTGATATTCAGGGCCATTCTGTCTGGAGACACCATCTTGTTAAATCTCGCAAATAACAAGGCAGAACTATTTAAATTACAATCGGGTGATACACAGCAATTAACTTGTGTAGCAATGAGTAAGTCCACATGCCCAGTGTAAATAGGTACTGTACATAGGATTAGTACTGGACATTTGTTTTCTGAACTGTTGTAATATAATTAAGTATTCCTGCTTATTTTAATGCCAGCAATGAGCCAAGTGATGTCTATAAACATTATGATATGTAGGTGTCTTCAGGTGCTTTACTTACTATTACAGCAACAAGAGTCTGTTTGAAAATCTTGGCTTTAAAAAAAAAAAAAATGTGGTAATATTTCTAAATGTACTAATTTTAACTATCACATTATATTTATACTCAAATGGAATTTGCTATTCCCCAGATTGGAAAATCAGTAGCCCTACGTTTAAAATCCAAGAGGATATTCGTGTAATGCATCAAATATTAATAAGTTACATTAAACAATAAAACAGAGTACAAGAGTTATACATCAGTAAAGCCTTTCTTGGAGTGAGAGATGCACCTACGCTGCATGATTTATTAGAAACCCAGCTGCCCTGTCCTAGTAAGCATGTCCGCTCAGCTTCCTGTGCACATTGCGGCCCTATACTGATAGCTGGCATGTTTATGTCCTGGGTGTTTCTTGTTAGTTCAGTCAGGGTGTTGCAGAAGATCTCCAGGCCTGGGGTCCAAAGCTTTGTATATTATACATCATAACCTGTCTAGGTGGACATGCAATTCTTTCAATTTTTTAACAGATATTTTTCTAAGAAAGTATGTTGTTCAATAAATTGTAATACCTCGCAACAGGGTGTTTTTTTAGTCAACAAGCGCTGTTGTCATGTTTTTGTTAAGTCTCTAATTTATATAATCTTGTGGATACACAAATTATTATAGTTATATGTTTCTGAAATTTTGCCAGTTGTCATAATCATATTTTGATTATCTATGGTTTGTTTTTACAGT